>WNWK01028481.1:0-25338 GCA_009830355.1 Cherax destructor | reverse complement strand
TTTTGTTTGTTGGAAGTTCCTTATCTTTTGTCAGGGATATGTATGCTCAGATTGTTTTGTGATATACTCTTTGTGGAGTGGAGCAATAAAGACCTTTTGTTTGTAAGGTCATGTGTAGTGTTATAGGTTAGTGTTTTTAGAAGGTTTAGTGTATGACACTTTTATATTTTTCATGCCATTTTGGCTGTGGGCCCGAATAGGCCCTTGCTAGTGTTTACATTATTAGGCATTTAATATGTTTTGTGTAATGTTGATGTTTAACCTCTTGTTTTGAGGTAAGGTTTTGGTAAATGTTTTTGTACATAACTTGTTTATAAATAAAATATAAAAAAAAAGTTCTCGTTTGTGGTTGCATGGGTCACAGCTCCTGGCCCCGGCCTGTGCTTATGAGTTCTGTTGCAGCCATTAAGAAAGTTTTAGGGAAAGATTGATATATGAATTGATTGTCTGATATATGTAGTATGCATAGAAGTATGAGTTTATGCATATTAAGTAAATTTAAACTTCTGAAGAGTGAATCAGTGTGTTGCCTGGTACTAGATAGTACAGATCGTACTTGGAGCAGGGTCGTACTGATCGTACTTAGGAGCAGGATAGTACTGATCGTACTTAGGAGCAGGATAGTACTTATCGTATTTAGGGGCAGGGTAGTACGTACTGATCGTACTTAGGGCCAGGGTAGTACTGATCGCACTTAGGGGCAGGATAGTACTGATCGTACTTAGGTGCAAGATAGTACTGATCGTACTAAGGGGATAGTACTGATCGTACTTAGGGACAGGATAGCACTGATCGTACTTAGGGGCAGGATAGTACTGATCGTACTTAGGGGCAGGATAGTACTGATCGTACTTAGGGGAAGTATAGTGCTGATCGTACTTAGGGGCAGGATAGTACTGATCGTACTTGGGGGCAGGATAGTATCGATTAAATGTGGGGCAGAATAGTATGGATTAAATGTGGTGCAGGATAGTATGGATTATATGTGGGGCAGGATAGTATGGATCATATGTGGGAGAGGATAGTATGGATTATATGTGGAGCAGAATAGTATGGTTATGTGTGGAGCAGGATAGTATGGATTATACATGGGGCAGGATAGTATGGATTATATGTGAGGCAGGATAGTATGGATTATATGTGGGGCAGGATAATATGGACTATATGGAGCAGGATAGTATGGACTATATGGGGCAGGATAGTATGGATTATGCGTGGGACAGGATAGTACGGATCGTACGTGTAACAAAAATTCTGATACCTGGAGTTTACCTGGAGAGAGTTCCGGGGGTCAACGCCCCCGCGGCCCGGTCTGTGACCAGGCCTCATGGTGAATCAGAGCCTGATCAACCAGGCTGTTACTACTGGCCGCACGCAGTCCAACGTACGAACCACAACCCGGCTGATCAGGCACTGACTTTAGGTGCCTGTCCAGTGCCTGCTTGAAGACAGCCAGGGGTCTATTGGTAATCCCCCTTAAGTACGCTGGGAGGCAGTTGAACAGTCTTGGGCCCCTGACACTTATTGTGTTGTCTCTCAACGTGCTAGTGGCACCCTGCTTTTAATTGGGGGATGTTGCATCGCCTGCCGAGTCTTTTTTCTTTCGTAGGGAGTGACTCTCGTGTGCAAGTTTGGTACTAATCCCTCTAGGATTTTCTAAGTGTATATAATAATGTATCTCTCTCGCCTGCGTTCTAGGGAGTACATGTTTAGGAACTTCAAGTGTTCCCATGAAAAATTCTGATGGTACGTATTGCAGGAACAATTATGATAGTACATACTGCAGGAAAAAAAGTTGTCCTGCCATAATATATTTTTCTAAATGTCAGATATTAGGTTGTTTTTGACATATCCACAACATAAGTTGTGCATATGTAAGACACACAGCCTAACCTAATAAAACCCAACCTAAAATAACCTTATATAACCTAACCTTACTCCTCCCATAGTAGATATGGGACTGGCATGCCTTTGTTTATATTCCATTTGTCTATGTTTACATGTAAGTCTTTTGATTAGTTTGCCCGAAATGCATTGCATAATTAGTGGCTTTCTTTAGTGCCAATTTTTTTGTCAAATTATATATACAATAAGTAAAAAAAATATGTTTTTAATTATAGCTTTAATTTTACTTTTAACTGTTGTTTGGCCCTGACATGATGCACGTCCTAAAATAACTTTATTAATTTGGCTAATATCTCCCAAGATAAAATTTTGCACAATAAATAACGATTTGTGCCAGGGTATAGATGACATCCTTGTATTTCATAAAAAAAAGGAAAATAAATGCGTGAATCTTCTAAATGATTGTATCTCTATACTAGCTACACTGATCGTATGTCTGACAGCATAACTAATCATACGTCTGGCAGCATAACTAATCATACGTCTGGCAGCATAATAAATCATACGTCTGTCAGCATAACTAATCATACGTCTGTCAGCATAACTAATCATACGTCTGGCAGCATAACTAATCATACTTCTGGCAGCATAACTAATCATACGTCAGTTAGTTTATTAATAATATCTTTATTTACTACAAGTACATGTACAAGGTATACAGGCCTAGTTGACATCAGTGACATACTACTACATAGAAAATCTCTTGTTACGCAGATCATTTCGGTCAAATTAAGTCAATTGTCCCCAGGATGCGACCCACACCAGTCGACTAACACCCAGGTACCCATTTTACTGATGGGGAACATAGACAACCGGGGTAAAGACACGCCCAATGTTTCTACCCTCGCCGGGAATCGAACCCGGACCCTCGCCGGGTGAAGCATAACTTTTGCCACCAGGCCACACCCCATACCCATCCTTAAATAACAAAAAAGACACAATACTGTGACTGGAACAATACACACACAACCCGCACATAGCAGAAAGGAGCTTACGACGACGTTTCGGTCCGACTTGGACCCCTTCTGCCTGTTCTGTGTGTTAGTGTGACTTTGTAAATGGTCCAAGTCGGACCGAAACGTCGTCGTAAGCTCCTCTCTTGTATTTGCAGGTTGTGTGTGTACATACCCATCCTGCGGTAGTCAAAAGATTATGAAGATCCATAATGGGTCCAAGGACTGGGCCACAAACGTATGTTAGATGAACAAGTGTAATGAACTATGTATTCACGTATTTCTGACAGCATAACTCTGATCGTACGTGTGGCAGTCGTGTGTTGTGACATTATTGCAGTGATCGTACGCGAGGCAGCGAGGCAGGACAGTGTTTACATTTGGGTCAGAAGTTGATCAGCTGGTGGCGGTGTTGTCTACTTGTTTGTCTCATGAACACCTCTAATATTCTCCTTCACTTCCTCACATCTTCCTCAAGATGCTGAAGGAATATAGGATATGCATGCCAATGACTGTGGAGGAGGTTCGTTCTTTTTTATTGTAGTTGCATTGCTGCATTTAGGTTGAAGAACTTCAGTGAAAATTAAGTGGCATTGGTCGACTTCGTCGGGTTATAAGATCTGTATGACCCTTATGGGTTTAGCACTTAAAAATTATTATAATAATAAATTGCGTTATAAGAATGAAGGAACATTGCAGTAGGCCTGTTGACCCACGCTAGGCTAATTAATTCCACACCTACTTAGTAAGTTTATTCAGGCATTAGTTTATTCAGGTATACACAAATACAGTTACATAGATTATCATACATAGCAGCATATGTGTAGAGCCTTTATTTAAAACTATCCCCAAACGGAAATAGTCATTTTTTGGGGGGGGAGGGGGGTTATCCCAGGTAATTTACACTATGATAATTGTACTTTTGTACTTATTTGTACCTGTGCCTAAATAAACTTAATTATAGTTGTCGCTTCAGTGACTACCTGGGAGTTTATGCAACCCATCTTCAACCCTGTTGCCAAAACAGTGCTTCCCTGTATCATTTCTAAATATATATTTGTTCATCTCGCATACATTAATGAGATTCCTGACCTAGCTATTTTATCATGTTATTTATATCCCACTTATTTTTGCCCATTTTTGCACTAATCCAGTACTGTCAACCTGTCTTCATGGGAGAGGTTTGTGATATACAGGATGAACTTTATCTTTCTACACTTTTTCCAGTGCATTTGTATTCATTCTGTAATATGGAGACCAGAACAGAGCAGCATAATGTAAATAAGACTGTACCAAACATATAAAGTCACTTTGACTTTTTTTGGGTTATCTTAGGTAATTTACATTATGATTGATGATTGTACTTGTGCCTAAATAAACTTAATATCTTAGGACTGCTAGCGCACTCAGCTCACATTCTGAGGTACGGAGATCGAATCTCCTCTGGTATGGCTGGAAAAATTAGGGACATGTTTCCATAAGACACCTGCTGTCCCTGTCCCTGTTCACCCATCAGTTTAAAATGGGTACCTGGGTGTTAGTCGACTAGTATGAGTCGCATCCTGGGACAAAACTGACCTAATTTGCCCGAAATGCTCAGCATAACAAGGGGCTTTCTATATAGTAGTACATATGTCATTGATGTCAGCTAGGCCTGTATACCATGTACATGTACATGGCTTTAAATTTCTACTAACAGAACTCCTAAATCTTTTTTGCATTCAGAATTTTTGCTGACCACAGCTGCTAA
The DNA here is from genome assembly GCA_009830355.1 of Cherax destructor. Classification (NCBI taxonomy): domain Eukaryota; kingdom Metazoa; phylum Arthropoda; class Malacostraca; order Decapoda; family Parastacidae; genus Cherax; species Cherax destructor. Next base: position 20,730 of record WNWK01028481.1, on the reverse strand, counting down.
ATATTCATTCATTTTTTTTCTCTCTCTCGGTCTCTCTCTCTGTCTGTCTCTCTGTCTGTCTGTCTCTGTCTCTCTCTCTCTGTCTCTCTCTCTCAAGAAAGGAAAAAAAGAAAGGAATAGAGAGAGAGAATGAATATTTAGCAGGTCTGGTATGCGGGGCGATACTCAGGCCAAAATTGGGCCGAAAAAAGCGACCGAAACATGAGTCGGCTGATACTCTGGCCGGCCGATACTCGGGGGTCCACTGTAATTTTTATAAATTCCATTAGTTGTAGCAGTCACTACCTCCTTTTGCAAAGAACTTTGCAGTATCCTTTCAGATGACCATGCCACTGCAGCATGGTAGATTTTATTTTGATTATTAACCCTGAAGGTTAGTGTAACCCAGAACTCAAGAAAGCCAATCAGCATGTTTGTTTTTTTTAAATTTTCACTGGGGTCCTTTGATTTTTCTCACCCAGGATGCAGCCCACAACAGTTAACTAATGCTCAGGTACCTGCTTACTACTAAGTGAATTGGGGGAAAACGAGTAAGGAAACATGCCCACTGTTTCCACTCATCCTGGTTTCAAACCCAAGTGCTTCAGTTATGAGCTAAAGACACTCAACTTGAGCCCCAAGCCACATAAACATACTAATATATACAGTGGACCCTCAGTTTTCGCCGAAAATTCTTTCCAGAATGCTGTTTGAGTGCTGTTACCGAACGAATTTGTTCCCATAAGAACAAATGTAAATTAGATTAGTCATAACTAACAAAAAAGGCACAATACCGTGACTGGAACAATACACACACAACCCGCACATATAAAAAAGAGAGGAGCTTACGACGACGTTTCGGCCCGACTTGGACCACTTACAAAGTCACACTAACACACACAGATGGGCCGAAACGTCGTCATAAGCTCCTCTCTTTTTTATATGTGCGGGTTGTGTGTGTATAGATTAGTCATTTCATACCCCCCAAAAATACACTTACAAAAGCACTTACGAAAATACACTTACATAATTGTTTGAGTTTTTAGGTGACCGAAAACCGAGGGTCCACTGTATATATATATAGTAGTATATACAATGGACCCTCGGTTTTCGTTGAAAATTCTTTCCAGAATGCTGTTCGAGTGCCGTTACCGAACGAATTTGTTCCCATAAGGACAAATGTAAGTTAGGTTAGTCGTTTCAGACCCCCAAAAATACACTTACAAAAGCTCTTACAAAAATACACTTACATAATTGTTCGAGTTTGAGGTGAACTAAAACCGAGGGTCCACTGTATATATACAGTGGACCCCGAGTTTGTAAAACTTCACTCCTGAAGTCTGCTCAAGTGCCATTACCGAACGAATTTACTCCCTTAAGGAAAAAATTCACGTAGGTTAGTCTATTTCAGACCCCCAAAAATACACTTCCACAAGAACTTACAAAATTATACTTACATAATTGCACGATTTCCGGGGTATTCGTTAACCGAGGGTCCACTGTACGTATATATACTATACGTATATATATATAGTAGTAGTATGTATGTATGTCATTGATGTCAGCTAGGCCTGTATACCTTGTACATATACTTGTAAAGATAAAGATATTATATAATTATTATTCTTACTTTGAATTTTTTGTACGAATGTATGAACAGGTGTGTTAATGTAGTCATTGGTAAATTTTCTTTGCCAAGCAACATCTCTGATTGCTATAATAAAGTGGTCACCGACAGATTCCCTCTTCCAGTCAATTCCTGCGATTTGTAAGATAAAGTTATTTACTAATGTTTCATTGAGTCTGAATGGGATTTCATTTGTTTCTAGTGGTGTTTTTATATTAGTAATGAAGAAAGCGGATTAATGATCAGTTGTCCTGTTGTTGATGGCTGCTTTCTGAGAAGCTATTAATATTGTTCCAGATGTTGTCTAGTGGGATGCAGTTATCTATGTAATTTTCATAGGTTTGGTTATTAATGATATAATTATTATTATTGTTTCATTCATGAGGAAGTTCTAAACCTGTAGGGTCATACAGCCACTGGAGGAATGGAAGGCATTGAGACTCAACTCAAGGAGTTGGAGCACAGGTCAATTCCTTAAATCAAGAGCCTTTCACCAGCATTGTATTTTTAAGTAATTGTAAATTCTGTTTAGGAAGCTATGCCTGTGTATCTTCTGAGTAGATGAAGGTGATGCTAAGTCTCTAGCAGTTATTAAGTGATGTTTATTTAGTTTATTGTTTATAATTAAATCTTGAAGGTATTACCAAAGCTTGTATGATTTGTGGTAATCTGTAAGCTGGTAATGTTGTGACTGGGGTCATCAAGATTTTGGTGTAAATTGTACATATGTGTATTCAGCAAGTTCGTCTCTGGTACTGTGCATTGTATCTAATACAGAGTTCATCTCTAGTACATTTCATTACTTAAGCATAGTAAATTGCAATTGCACATCCCTTTTAATAAGGTCTGTACTCACCTAATTGTACTCACCTAATTGTGGTTGCAAGAGTCAAGACTCAGCTCCTGGCCCCGCCTCTTCACTGACCGCTACTGGGTCCCTTCTCTCCCTGCTCTATGAGCTTTATCATACCTCATCTTAAAGCTATGTATGGTTCCTGCTTCCACTACATCACTTGCTAGACTATTCCACTTACTGACTACTCTATGGCTGAAGAAATACTTCCTAACATCCCTTTGACTCATCTGAGTCTTCAACTTCCAATTGTGACCCCTTGTTTCTGTGTCCCCTCTCTGGAACATCCTGTCTATCCACCTTGTCTATTCATCGCAGTATTTTGTATGTCGTTATCATGTCTCCCCTAACCCTCCTGTCCTCCAGTGTTTGTCAGGCCGATTTCCCTTAACCTTTCTTTGTAGGACATTCCCCTTAGCTCTGAAACTAACCTTGTCGCAAACCTTTGCACTTTCTCTAATTTCTTGATGTGCTTGACCAGGTACCAGGTGTCCAGCACACTTCTGAGTCTATCCCATCCGTCATGTCATTCAAATATACCAAGACTAGCACTGGTTCTAGGACTGACCCCTGTATGGCTGTATAGCCAGATACTGTACCTGTACGTATGTTATACAGTGGAACCTCGGTTTTCATTTACCCTGGTTTTCATCGAATTCGGTTTTCAACTACTTTTTTTGTCAAAATTTTGTCCCAGTTTTCGTTCATCACCTCGGTTTTCGTCCGCCGTACTGAACGTGTCCACATGCCCGCACCCACACAAAGCATCCATCGTACGCGTTCTGAGTCAGTCTGGCTTTGTTTCTCGTCGAGTGAACATTACCCTGCACGTTCATACGAAACATTTCGTAATAATCAATTGTTTTTTGTGTTTGTTTATTGAGTGCGACTGCTAAATAAGCCACCATGGGGCCAAAGAAAGTTCCGAGTGCCTTTGGGGAAGTCCATGGGGTTGGATGTGAGTGGCCAGGATGTGGAAGAGTTGGTGGACGACCACAGGGAAGAGCTAACCACTGAAGAGCTGCAACACCTTCAGCTGGAACAGCAACAGATCGCAGCTGAGGAAATTGCTTCAGAGGAGGAGGAAGAGAGGGGAGAATGTGCCTTATTCAGTGATTAAGGACATGCATGCAAAGTGGAGTGAGTTGCAAAGTTTTGTGGAGAAATATCACCCTAACAAAGCTGTTGCAAGCCGTGTCTGCAACATGTTCAATGACAATGCCTTGTCCCATTTTAGGCAAATCTTAGAGATGCCAGAAACAGACCTCTCTGGACAGATTTTTTGTGCAACAGGGATCCAGTGACTCTCAAGCTGGTCCAAGTGCCAGCATAAGACAAAGAAGGGAAGTAACCCCGGATAGGGACTTGATACCTGAAGTCTTTATGGAAGGGGATTCCCCTTCCAAACAATAACCTCTCCTCCCTCTCGCCGTCTTCCATATGTCAACAAGAGTCTTCAATAAAGGTAAAAGTTATGTTAAATGTTCATTTATCCATTTTATTAGTCTTTTGTATTTATTTCTCATTGTTTTCTGTATGTAAAACTATAGCTATTCTCTATAAAATGTATTTTTTTCTAATACTTTTGGGTGTCTGGAACGGATTAATTGGATTAACATTATTTCTTATGGGAAATATTGCTTCAGTTTTCATCGAATTTGGTTTTCATCAGACTTTCTGGAATGAATTAAAGATGAAAATCGAGGTTCCACTGTAAATTTTCATTGTCATGTTTTACCAGATTTCTGTAAGAATATTATAGTTATGAATACAGTACAGTGGACCCCCGGAGTTCGCATTAATTCATTCCAGAATGCTGCTCAAGTGCTGTTACCGAACGAATTTGTTCCCATAAGGAATAATGTAAATTAGATTAGTCCTTTTAAACCCCCAAAAATACACTTAAAAAAGCACTTACAAAAATACACTTAAATAATTGTTTGAGTTTGGAGCAGTACGAACTCCGGGGTCCACTGTATTAGTGCCATTTGTTAGTATATATTATAGTTATTATAGCTGTATATTAGTAAATTATAGTTATAAATTCCTGTGATTTTTTTTTACTTCAAAATATCAAGGATATCTTGATTTGAGCATTTTCTCCAACATTTTTCTAAATACTGTATGTGGTGGGTCATCTTTGTGAAAATTATATTACGAGTTTTGCTTCATTTTAATGCATTGTACTTTACACCTTTCAAGCTATGGGCCCAAAGGGCTCTTGATTCAAGGAACTGGAGTTACTCTCCTCCCCCCCAAAGGGGAGGGAGGGGAGGATGGCATTGTATAGTAAATATCTAGTATAGATAATGAATAAAATATATTCAGTACTGCACTAACTTCTTTTATTGAATCTTTGGCTTTGGTTACCTGTATCCATTGAGTAGTTGCAAAAATATTTTATAAAACTTGATGACCATTTCAGTACCACATTGGGCAGCTTTACATGATTGCTCGTCACAGCTCAGAGCAGAGTGACGGAGGAGGAGGGAGTTGAAGTAATTGAAAATAATGCGTACACCGACCCTCTGTGTGGTCCTGGACAATTTACTGAGAAGAGGATTCATTTATCAGGGTATGTAGTACATATTCTGTCTAGACTAGATGGTATATAATTACATGTACCTAGCTATTTATAATTATGTTCAGTAGTATGTGTAGCTACAAGAGCAGAGCTATGCTCATGGTGTCCCATCTTCTGTAATATTTTTAGCTATAATTTTTAAAAATTGCCATTAGCTGTAATGTTTACTACCTCTTATTTTAATTTATTCCATTATTCCATCACTTGCTAAGAAAAATTATGTAGCATCCCTTCATTGCAATTTCGTTTTTTCTTCCCAACACCTTTCATTAAACCAGTTTCTATTATTATTATTTATGCCCCTTTTTCTGGAATAATCTTTAATTCCATATTTATATATGTTGCAGGACTCACTGTTTAAATTATGGTATTTATACTTGTATCTGACTTTTGTAATAGTATTATATTCCTATTAGTATCAAACATGCTGACCTAAAAGTTAAGAACAAAACTAACAACAAAATCAAATTTACTAACAAAAATTCAGGATAATAATTTGCAACCTTCTTGACTCTCACCCTCCTATAAATCATTAATACGTATTACAATCCATACCCTTAACACAGTCAAAATGTATCTTAGATAATCAGTCCCTATCATATAACCCAAACTAAAAAAAAAAATAAAAAATCATGATTCAATCTCAACAATGCCAAAAAACACATAAGTAAATCTACCTGTACTAGTCCTCAACTCATCACAAATCTTATCAATATCAAATTAAATACCAAAAACTTAAACATACCAAAATTCCAAATCTACTAAAATAATCATTTCCATGAGAATGAACACCAGAAACTAATAAAGTTAACCCTAAAGTATTGTATTTTTCTGCCTCGATTCTGTCCTCATTTAACCCTTTCAGGGTCCGTGCCATAGTTCTACGGCTTTGAGTTCAGGGTCCAAACCGTAGTTCTACGTCATGAGCTCAGATAAGCTGTGAGCGGTAAATTTGGGCCTAGATATGAGAGAATACATCTATGTGGTAAGTGTGCACCACATAAAACAAATCCTGCAGCACACAGTGCATAATGAAAGAAAAAAAACTGAAACCGTAATTTTTTATTAAAACAGCGACTTTGCAGTGTTTTTTCGTATACTTTTTATAGTTGTACAGTGGACCCCCGGCTAACGAAAAAACTTCATCCCAGAAGCCTGCTCAGTGCCATTACCAAACAATTTACTTCCTTAAGAAATAATGTCACGTAGGTTGTCTATTTCAGACCCCCAAAAATACACTTCCACAAGCACTTACAATATTATACTTACATAATTGTACGATTTCCGGGGTGTTCGTTAGCCGGGGGTCCACTGTATTTGCGATTTTTTGGTCTCACTTGATAGAATGGAAGATATATTACAGATATAGAGATGATTTTGATTGGTTTTAGTACTGGAAAAGGCTTGAAACTGAGCTCAAAGTAGCGGAAATGTTCAATTTTCGCTGATGTTCAAGAGTAAACAAATGACCTCACACGTCTAATACGCGCCAGCTGGTGGGTCTAATATACGTTCACAAATGTGGTGATATTATTTGTACAATTATTACAATATTGCATAAGAGTAAATCTTCCATTTTTTGGTTTGAACAAAAATTCATTATGTGAATAAAAAAATCAAAATGGAATTCATTTGTAAAGACTAAAAATGTAACTAATGAACAGAGGAAATGTTAGTTTAGTGCCAGGAATACCTGCATTGTTTATTCTGCACCCTATTTTGAAATTGGAAAATTTTGAACTTTGAGTTAAATTGGCTAAATTACCAATTTCCAATCACTTTATTTTGTAGTTGAAACAGTTGACTGGGTGATTTCTTGTGCTCAATCGATAGAATAGAAGTAATACTAGTGAAATAGCTAAGAATTTGGTCGATTGGAATAATGTAATTGGCCTAAAATGGGAGTCAAAGTCGGCAAAATTGCCGATGCGTAAATATCGCTGACACATCAAAATTCGAGAGCATAATTTCTCAATTTTCAATCAAATTTCGTACTTTTGTTTTATTACCTTAAGAAAAAGATTCTCTACCATTTCATAAGAAAAATAAGAATTTTCTTTTTGAAAATTCTTGGACACTAGCGCACCCCTTCCAAAAATGGCCTTGGACCCTGAAAGGGTTAATCTCATGGGAATGTTTATGAATTACACATTTTATTTTTTACCCAATCTTCCTTTGATTTTGTCATTATAGCTTCTAGATTCTTTGAGAATCCTTCAACAATCTCATTTTCCTTACTTAGTTTTTGTGTCAGTCCTTCCCACATTAGCTGATTGTTTCAGTTTGACACTTTGTCCATCCATCCACTCATTTCTCTTTTGGTGTGAAAGTACAACCATGTTCAGACCTTGTGTTCTCTGCCATATTGTAAACAAATGGATTTTGATTTTTAATATTCTCTCTCAAAATTCATGTAAAGTTTTCTTACCTCGATTATCTTTCAAATTAATTTTACCTTTATATAGTACCGTGTATTCTGTGACACCACTCATATATTGCTCTGCTTCCTTCACAAGAAAAAGACAGAAATGTCTTGTCTTTCTCAAAGCTCTGATGGCTGATATCCTCTGTAATATTGTCAGGCTACTCACTTTTAAACTTAAATTTTCTCTTTAATCACATATTTCTATCCAAGTCGCTGTTCTCATATTGATCATGACTTCTTTTTTATAACATGTTAATAAATTTCTTTCTTCATTTCCTGTTTCTCCCTAAATATGATAAAAATACTTAGAGCTTGTTCAGGATAGTATGATTTCCTCTGCTAGATAAGATGTTTAATATTCTTGGAAAGTGATGCTGATGGAGCTGTATAATCTTAAACTGATACCTTTATCTTCTATTATACTGTAATGAACTCTGTTTTCTTGGATCAAACCTGATTGCCTCCCATTTCTTAGGTACTGGATGAGACGTGGAGGTTTAGTGTTTCCCCATGAATATACAATACGTATATTATTATATTTTTTCAATACGTCGGCCGTCTCCCGCTGTGCTGTTGCATGTTAGTTCTACTAGCAGTAACATAACTAAATAACTATAAATTCTAATTTAATAAATTAGGTAATGCTAAACAAGAATAGCTATTAGTTAGAATTGTATAACAGTGGTTCCCTTAAAGTTAACCATTGTCCTGTGGTTAAGTGCTTTATTGTACTAATTAGAAATTTCTTCAAGGTAGACACTTAATAATAGTGAATGGCTCTGGTTTTGAAGAATTGGAGCTACCCTCTTTCTTAATTTGAACCTGATTACCTCCCATTCTTCAAGCACTGTATGACAGACTTTGCATTAAAAAGTTATAATAATTTATAATCTGGGAATGAAGCAGGTTGGTAGACAGAAACCATCTAATGAGGTACATTATTACTTTTCTGTCATGTGAGTATGAAATAAAAGTATGTTAAATGTTTTACACTCTGGCAGAATTGCGTCTTTTTTTTTATTCTCACAAGCATGCGAGTCAACAGGCAAATCATAAAAGCCTCAGCTTACATTCAGTATGCCCTTATCTTTCCTTTGTTTCTATTTAAAGATCTTATTCCTGTAGTGTTTCCTTCCCAATTTAGCAGGCCTTGTCTGAGACCAGGCTTCAAGGACAATGATCCCTAAAACCATTAATATACTGTTTGAAACTGTCCCTCCAAATTTGAAGAGGGGTGGAAAAAAGTGTGTTCTGTTATTAGAGGTCCCATAAAACTAGAAACTGCAAATAATACAAAGTTACATATACTACAGCAAACTTTGTTTCAGATTTGGGTTTGTTGTGTGTTTCATAGACCATGTCTTTGTAATATACACTGTATAGTAACTTGAATCCGGTGATTATATCTCATGTATTGACAGTCTTAAAAAATAATGACTAGAATGAAAAGAAAATTGGGCATGAGGAAAGTCTTTGGGCAAGAAAAACATTGGATAATTGAATCTAGGCACTGTAATTGCCCCTCAGTAAAAATGGGTGATTGAAACCCACAAATAAGGAAGCCTTCGAATTTGGAGGGATGACTATATACTGTCTACTGCATTTACAAATGCCAACATCTTCCCTACTAAATGGTGCTTATTGTGATACAACCTGGTCATACTCCTATATCTTAACAAGGGGTGGAGATAATAACTTTGGCTCTCTTACTCAGCCTCATTCACCAATACATGTACTCTGTTTTGCAGGAAACTACCACCTTGGATTCGGTCTTATATTCCTCGCTTCATATATCTTACAGAGAAAGCATGGAATTACTATCCATATACAGAAACAGGTACAGATGGGGTTTTTTTTATTTTAAGTGGGCAGTGTTGAAAGAAGAAGAAAGTTATGAAATCCCTGAATTAGAATGAATATTTAAGAATTAAATATAATTTCAAGATGTTAATAATTTTTGTAACTTGAATTTTGTTTAAATGCAAAAGAAGTAAAATAAAAGTGGAAGTTTCCAGAAGGAATATGACAATGTAGATAAAATAATTCAACTATGATGAATAGGTAATTCTAAATGAGATTAAGATCATTATTTTTGTAATCCAAAGAAATATATTACAGAGGAGAACAGTTGATGATATTCATTGACAGCTTTTTATTATATGTTCAGACTTATTAGTGAAATAGTACATTTTAAGCAATTCTGTATCAGTAAGTGGGTACATGTAACTAATATTCTCTAGAGCAAGGGTTTTCAAGCTTTTGAAAGCCAGGGAATATCCTTTTGTTAAAAACTAATTTGCTTGAACCTTATCCAAGAAAAGCATGATTCACTTTCTCTTTAACATGGAAGTTGACACTACATACAGGACACCCAAGTACATAAAGCCTTTTATCGTAATTATTCACTATGATTTCATATTACAGTCATCATTAATAACCAAAATTTTTAAGAAAACTGAGAAATCTGTATACTTTATTTTTAATGCTCTTATAGCCTAGCTTAAAAAAATAAAAAGACATCATTTAAACAAATTAATAAACATTAGTGCTATCATAACTTTTATGAGGAGGAGGCTGGAGGCAGTGATATCACATTTGAAAGCACTGAGTGGTGTGAATATTATAGAAATTTTAAATTTGAAGACTGTGTAATTCCAAGAGTGGAGAGGGGTTGTTGCACTGGTTTGGCAATTTAGAAAGGGTGGTGCAGAATAGAATAACAGAGAGGATGTATAACTATGGGGAGGACAGGTAGCAGTCATCCTACAAAGGGTTAGAGGGAGCAGATGAAGAAGATTTTAAGTGATAGGGGATAGTCTGTCCAGCAGGTTGTATAGGTATGTTTGGAGTAAGTGTAGATTAGTAATTTTAGGGTTTGATGTACTGTTCTAGTGTGAGCAGAGTACGATATAATTATGAGAGGATTCAGGGAAACTGGTTAGTTAGCTTTGAGTCTGGAGATGAGAAGTACAAGTTCTTGAACTATGCATAAGGATTCTGAATGAGGGTCGTTCAAACTGTGCATGTTCACACACATCTGGCAAAACATGTATTGAATAAATGATGGTGGATGTATTTCCTTTTTGGGGTTCACTCTGTCTTGGCGAGATGGTTGATGTGGTAAAAAAATGTAAGCTAAGAGAACTACAATAAACCAGACCATGTAGTGTTTGATCATCAGCTTTGTGCTGAAAAGACACGCCTGCATGGTGACAGCACATATTAAATATTGATAGAGTTGACAGTTCTTTCTAGACGTTTCTGAATATTTGAGATCTCACTATTCACATTAAAATATAAATGTACAGTTTTACCTCGAGTTACGAGCTTAATTCATTTCAGAATGTTGTTCAGTGCCGATACGACGAATTTATTCCCATAAGAAATAATGTAAATTAGATTAATCCATTTCAGATCCCCAAAAATACACTTACAAAAGCACTTACAGAAATACTTACATAATTGTTCGAGTTGGGAGCTGCTCGTATGTCGAGGTACCACTGTATTTCAAAGATCCTCAACCTAGACTTTTCTCTATATTTCTAGTCATTTTTATTAAAGAATAAATAAAGAATAAAGATTTTATTTCTTTGTAAAGGTTACAGTGTGTAATTACAATTTTAGTTTGCTGAGTAGTACAAATAAAGCCACTATCATGCCAGGGCATTTCGGGCAGACTAATCCTAGTACATAATAACTACTTAAATCTAGACAAGATAAGTAGTTAACTTTTATTAAACTATTTATTTAATCTTATTACTAATGTGAGGTAGTCAGGGTGGAGGTTTATAAGAATAATAATTTTGAAATTGCACATAATAAAAACAATACAGTGGACCCCGGTTTACGATAGTCTCAAACTCGTCCTTTTATGTAAGTTTATTTTTGTAAGTGCTTTTGTAAGTGTATTTTTGGGGGTCTAAAAAGACTAATCTAATTTACATTATTCCTTATGGGAATAAATTCGTTCGGTAATGGCACTTGAACAGCATTCTTGAACGAAAAAATGACGTAATCCGGGGGTCCACTGTATTACAATTAATGGTTCAAGCAGTAATATTCATGGATTTGCAGATGTTTAATAGACTAGAGGTCATATAATATAATATAATAACTGATTAGAAGTTGTTTTGGTTGGTTTGATTAGTATTGAGAGATGAGATTGAAAAGTTAAAACAAATAAGTGGAACAAAGATGGTAAATTCATCTTTTCTCACTCTCCTAGTCATGAAAGACCTTACAAGCTTGTGCAAAAGAGCTGTTTGAAAACCCTTGATCTGGAGTACTTCATTTATAAAGAAATTTTTTTTTTTACATCATATTCATATAATTTTTTTTATTTTTGCATGTGGTGTGTTGCGGCCCAACAGAATATACAGTGAGTACATTATCTATTTCTGATTGGCCTGCTGGTGGGGTAGTATTCAAAACAACTTTTAGAAGATTACAATTAGATCTTTCTTAGAAGATTATTGTACTGTACATGATTTTTTCATTGTGAGATATTGTTTTTTACCTATTACAGTATAGTTATTTGTGTATTACAGTTTGGGTTTGCTTCAAAACACTATGATACGAAAAGAAATGCAGTTCCGGTACTCTATTATATTGACCAAAGGATTGAGGGCAAGGCTTTTAAGGCATTCCAATAAGAGTAAACTACTAGACTATAAAGATTGTGTAACATGATAAGAATTAACACGGAAAAAATTCTCATGAGAATTATGCTTAAAGATGTAAAATAGCCAAGTTGTTTAAAACTTTTGTTAATAGTGAGCAAGAGAGTCATGCCTGCTTAAAATTTATGAAGGCAATATCATCATTTAGAATTTTTCAAATGTTTTCCTTGTTGAGCACACTTAAGGTGTGAACAAGTTTAGAGGTGCATTATGCAAGACATTGTATTTATGAGTTGTTCATGTTATAAAGAAAACATGCACCAGCAATATGTTATGAAACTCTGTGTTTCAAAAACTTTACACAGGCCTCTTTTTTTTTAACAGAACTGTACAGTAAGGAATCACTTGGCTGTGGTATTTTGTTTATCTTTAGAAATAAGTAAGTTTCTTTGATGCAAGGCATAGTCGTATGATGACTTCAGTGGGGCTTGTGGTCGTTTGACCGCTTTGTTTGACTGGCTTTCTAGTTCACCCTGTAAGGAAAAAAACGAAATCTTCAGAGGTAATATTTGCTGTATGTTTCTGTGCATCACTTAAAAAGGAAAGAGCATTTCTTCGTGAGTTAATATGTACAGTAAAGTCGCAAGTAAGACAGTAGTTACACTCCCTTAGACGGTGTGTTACACAGAATCATGTTAAGTGGACTGAAGAACATGTAGAAAAATAATTACACTCCTTACACTTAAAACAACAGCTAAATCATTTTTAGGTCTTGTAATTCTTAAAATTAATGATGTTTTTACAGCTTACATTATAATTGGATGTGGTGAAGTGTACATAATTAGAATATAGTACATATAGCTGAAAAGGTTATGTAAAAAAAAAGTTGTCTTAAATTCGGGTTGCTGGTGCTTATTAACCCTTAAACTGTCCACACGTAGATCTACGTTCACTCGCGCACTGATCCGAATATTTTGAAAAAAAAAAAAATTTTTAAAAATGAAGAGCGCATTTTATAAACAGGATAGGCTAAAAAAATTTAGGGCCAGTACTTACCGAGATATAAGCCCGACAAGTTGGTGCTGGATGCTCACCTGGCGGCAACAACAAGTCCTGCCGCTTGCAGAAGTAATGCCGATATACTTTTTTTTAGTTTTTATTTTAATTTATACAATTTTTATGTTCTGGTAATTACAATTTATAATAGTTCTTGTGATTTCATAGCCAATCTTTGTTCTAACACTAATATTAGGTGCTGAAATAGTACTCAAATAGTCACAATGACACCAACAGGTGAACAATTTCACCTGCCATGGTCATTACTATTGTCTATAAATATATACAAAGTATTTATAGGTCCCAGAATTGTTTTAGACATCCTGGAGTATATATGAAACTCCTTGAAGAATGGTGTTATGACAATTGTCAGATAACTACTGATAAGGCAGTGACATTGATGAATGAATGTGTGCAAGGAACCCTTGCTTTGTTTTCACTCTCTTTATCTGTCTATCTATCTATCTTCTTCTATCTTCTGTCTATCTTCTGTCTTCTATCTGTCTGTCTATCTATCTGTCTGTCTATCTATCTTCTATCTGTTTATCTATCTGTTTATTTATCTATCTGTGTATCTATCATCTGTGTTTCTATCTATCTGTCTAGCTCGGCTTATCTGTCTTTGTTTGCCTGCCTATGTGTGCCTGGAGTATAATATGAAACTTCTTGACTAATGGTGTTATGACAAGTGTCAGATAACACTGACAGCCCAATGACATTGATAATGAATGTCGCAGGGAACCCTCGCTTTGTTTTCCACCTTTATCATCTGTCTATCTGTCTGTGTCTCTGTTAGCTCTGCTTATCTGTCTTTCTGTCTGCCTGTGTGTGCCTGGAGTATATGAAACTCCTTGAAGAATGGTGTTATGACAAGTGTCAGATAACACTGACAGCCCAGTGACATTGATGAATGGGAGCAGGACCCCTCTCGTTGTTTCCACTGTCTATCTGTATGTCTGTCTAGCTCTGCTTATCTGTCTTTCCGTCTCGTAAGCCAACAGGTATTATACGCGATGCAGAAGTGACAATGCGTATTACTTGCCAGTCATGCGTATTATGTCTTATATATATGTACAAGCATTGTATAGCACTTTGCCTGGAATTTTTGGGTTATCCTAGGTAATTTACACTATGTATAATAACTGTACTTATGTGTACATGTGAGAGAGAGAGAGAAGAAAGAGAAGATATAATACAGATATATATGAAAGATAGACAAGATATAGACAGATGACAGAGATATAAGATATAAAAGATATAGACAGAGATATAGACAGAGATATAGACACAGAGACAGCCAGAGACAGCCAAAGCCAGCCTGCCAAATATATAAGAACATAAAAAAGAACGAACACTGCAGAAGGCCTACTGGCCCATGCAAGGCATGTCCATATCACCCCCCAGCTTAGACCAATGACCCACCTAGTCAGGTCACATCCTCTCAAGGAAGGAGCACAGCATCAGACCTAGTAGCACAAGCTAGTCAGGTCCAACTCACACCCACCCACAGCCACTCTGTATTTATCGAACCTATTTTTACTTTCCTCTTATAAGGGAGTGTTAATGCGACATGACATCAGTGAATCCATGGTGTTTGCCACATTATTTGCATCAGGTGGCACTCAATTGAACTAGCCCAATTGCCTCCCACAAGGTAATTTCTTTAAGTGAGTCAAAACCTAGAAATTTTTTTAATTTATCTGCAGACTCAGGAAGTTCACTGGGGCCAGACGGCCAGATTCTCTCCCTTCTCATGTAGGCGACTCAGGCCTATTGCACTAAATTTGAAGGAATGAAAAATAAAACGTTGATCTACGTTCGGAGCAATACGCGTGCAAACGTATATCTACGTTTGGACAGTTTAAGGGTTAATAGAGATTATTTATATCAAGAATGAGATTAGGTCATCCCATAAACACAATGGGTAACTACTGCATGGAGGGGAAAGGTTCTGCAGTATGGTATATTTTCCAAACAAATTTCAGCATGCTATAATATGAAATTTGGCGTAAAATTTTGGTCATGTTACATTGAAAACATTATTTGGATGCAGATCTTCAAATTCCCTTCCTTGTACAATATCTTCTTTCTTTCAAAATGCTGCAATATAGGAATTTTGTTGTATTGAATATTGACTTGATGAATACAGTGCAGTATTAGTACAGTAGTCGATGCCCCACTACCTAAGTTTATTAAGCTTGAATGTAATGTAAGACTAGTCTATTTCAAATTTCTTGGAGATGTGTCACATTTTTTTCAACCTACATGTATATATTAATATTGTTAATGTGTATCATTTTCAGTGCTATTATCCACGATTTAATATCAATACGACACGATACAAAATAATAATGGATCCTCAGAAAATGTAAGTATTTTTTTGGTTCCTTTTTTGTGTTGTAACTCTGATCATTATCTTTATATTAAAATTAGCAAATAATTATGGTCTGTTTCTGTATATTTCTAGACATTGTGTAACCTTCTATTTCTTCCAGTGCAAACATCAAGTATTCTGCACATTCTTGCAGTGATGATCAGTTGCAAAATAATTTTTCACAGTATAAATATGAAATTATTTTAATGATCCAATATATGACTGTACAGATCAAATGCAAAATATATTGTGAAGGAAAAAACAAGAGAGCTTTTTCAAAGTTGCTGTGGATGGATGTGTACCTTTCTAATACAGCTTCAAACAGGGAAATGTACACTGAATACTAATATACTGTGCCATTTTCAGTCTTGTGAAAAAAAAGTTCTAGCAAGAAATATTTAGCCCTGCACTTGAAATTTCATAGTAAGGTACGTATATTAATACTCAACAAATAGTCATCCATATCCTCTATAATTTCTTTTACCAGTGATAGCTGAAGTATAAGTGGGTGGAAGGTGGGTGTAATTATCTTTGACTTTTTATCTGAGGAAAAAGCCATGAACAGTAGTGCTGATGACTGTTCATTATCTCAAACAAGGACATTCTCAAGTCAAAAAAGTATTCATTAACCTCATCCTTCTCTGTTTTCTAATCCCCATTCTTCACTTCTTTCTTCTCCTTCCTAGAATTTTTTTGCTTTTCTTACACTTCCTCTCTGCCTAAACAGTTCTCAGTGGTTACGTAAGTGCAAATGTAGTGTAAGAACATGTAAAACTGTTCCTGTGTTTATAGTGACTGGAGTGCCGTGATCTTCTCCATTCTTCTATTCCTTCCTCCACCACACCTTTTGCCGTTTTTTCTTGGACACTAGTTGGCCACAGCCTTCCTCGAGGGTGTTTTTCATAGTTTTTTTAACCTTTTTTACCTATTATTATTATTATTAGTAGTACATAGTAATTTTTTTTTTTTTCAACAAGTCGGCCGTCTCCCATCGAGGCAGGGTGACCCAAAAAGAAAGAAAATCCCCAAAAAAAAAAAGAAAATACTTTCATCATCATTCAACACTTTCACCACACTCATACATAATCACTGTCTTTGCAGAGGAGCTGAGATACGACAGCTGAGAATTGTCCCCCCAGCTGTCACTATCTCAGACCCCTCCTTTAAAGTGCAGGCATTGTACTTCCCATTTCCAGGACTCAAGTCCAACTAAATCAATTAACTGGTTTCCCTGAATCCCTTCACAAAATGTTACCCTGCTCACACTCCAACAGATCGTCATGTCCCAAAAACCATTCGTCTCCATTCACTCCTATCTAACACGCTCATACATGCTTGCTGGAAGTCCAAGCCCCTCGCCCACAATACCTCCTTTACCCCTTCCCTCCAACCTTTTCTAGGACGACCACTACCCCGCCTCCCTTCCCCAACAGATTTATACGCTCTCCAAGTCATTCTACTTTGATCCATTCTCTCTAAATGACCAAACCACCTCAACAACCCCTCTTCAGCCCTCTGACAAATACTTTTAGTAACTCCACACCTTCTCCTAATTTCCACATTCCGAATTTTCTGCATAATATTTACACCACACATTGCCCTTAGACAGGACATTTCCACTGCCTCCAGCCTCCTCCTCGCTGCAGCATTTGTAACCCATGCTTCACACCCATACAAGAGTGTTGGTACCACTATACTTTCGTACATTCCCTTTTTGCCTCCATGGATAACGTTTTTGTCTCCACAGATACCTCAACGCACCACTCACCTTTTTCCTTCATCAATTCTATGGTTAACCTCATCCTTCATAAACCCATCCACTGACACGTCAACTCCCAAATATCTGAAAACATTTACTTCTTCCATAATCCCTCTCTCCAATTTGATATCCAATTTTTCTTTATTTAAATCGTTTGATACCCTCATCACCTTACTCTTATCTATGTTCACTTTTAACTTTCTACCTTTACACACACTCCCAAACTCGTCCACTAACCTTTGCAACTTTTCTTTAGAATCTCCCATAAGCACAGTATCATCAGCAAAAAGTAACTGTGTCAACTCCCATTTTGCATTTAATTCTCCATAATTTAATCCCACCCTCTCCCCAACACCCTAGCATTTACTTCTTTTACAACCCCATCTATAAATATATTAAACAACCATGGTGACATTACACATCCCTGTCTAAGACCTACTTTTACCGGAAGTAATCTCCTCTCTCCTACACACCCTAACCTGAGCCTCACTATCCTCATAAAAACTCTTTACAGCCTTCAGTAACTTACTACCTATTCCATACACTTGCAACATTTGCCACATTGCTCCCCTATCCACTCTATCATATGCCTTTTCTAAATCCATAAATGCAATAAAAACTTCTCTACCTTTATCTAAATACTGTTCACATATATGCTTCACTGTAAACACTTGATCTACACATCCCTACCCACTCTAAAGCCTCCTTGCTCATCTGCAATCCTACTCTTGTCTTACCTCTAATTCTTTCAATAATAACCCTGCCATACACTTTACCTGGTATACTCAGTAAACTTATTCCCTATAATTTTTACACTCTCTTTTATCCCCCTTCCCTTTATATAAAGGAACTATACATGCTCTCTGCCAATCCCTAGGTACCTTCCCCTCTTTCATACATTTATTAAACAAAAATACCAACCACTCCAGCACTATATCCCCCCCTGCTTTTAACATTTCTGTCATGATTCCGTCAATTCCAGCTGCTTTACCCCCTTTCATTCTACTAATGCCTCACGCACCTCCCCACACTCACATCCTGCTCTTCTTCACTCCTAAACGATGTTGTACTTCCCTGGCAGTACATGAAATTACCACCTCCCTTTTCATCGACATTTAAAGTTCCTCAAAATATTCCCGCCATCTACCCAATACCTCCAGCTCCCCATCTACTAACTCCCCTACTCTGTTTTTAACTGACAAATCCATTCGTTCCTAGGCTTTCTTACCTTGTTTATCTCCTCCAAAATTTTTCTTGTTTTCAGCAAATTTCTTGACAGAGCCTCTCCCATTCTTTCATCTGCTCTTCTTTTGCACTCTCTCACCACTCTCTTCACCTTTCTTTTACTCTCCATATACTCTGCTCTTCTATTAACACTTCTGTTTTGTAAAAACCTCTCATAAGCTACCTTTTTCTCTTTATCACACCCTTTACTTCTTCATTCCACCACTCACTCCTCTTTCCTCCTGCACCCACCCTCCTATAGCCACAAACTTCTGCCCCACATTCTAATACTGCTTTTTAAAACTATCCCAACTCTCTTCAACCCCCACTACTCATATTGCACTAGCCCACCTTCCTGCCAATAGTTGCTTATATCTCACCCTAACTTCCTCCTCCCTTAGTCTATACACTTTTACCTCTCTTTTACTTGCTGTTGCCATTTTTTTTGTCCCATCTACCTTTTACTCTAACTGTAGCTACAACCAAATAATGATCTGATATATCCGTTGCCCTCTATAAACATGTACATCCTGGAAGCCTACCCATCAACCTTTGTCACAATACATATCCAACAAACTACTTTCTGCGTGCAATATACCATAGTAATATCATATCATAGTAATATTAATTATTATTAATTTTACTTATGTATATTTTTCTTCTTATTCTTTGTAAGTTTAAGATTAAATTTTGAGTCTGTTTCAGTGCCTCAATATAAATGAAGAGGAGTTGAAGCAGCGGATAGTTGACCATGTGGACATACTTACCGATCCAGTTGATGAGAGGCACTATAAAAAAGAAGAGGTTTGTTTGTTTATTTTACCATAATGTATAACAAAAAAACACAGTTGTATTTACAATAATGTCTCTTATTTGGAATTTTACACTTTAAATTTTACATAAAGAATACTTCCTGAATACAAAGTTCATTATTCATTACATCGGACGAGAATGTAGTTTTGACATTGCTTATGTGAATCAGCCAGACAGTCCAGCAGCTCCACAGAGATCTGAGCAGGCAGATACCTGCTGACTCTTACACAAAATAATCAATCAGCCTTACAGTATCAAAGAACTGAAAATAAGATGCCTAGCAAAGTTCCTGACTAATTTGGCCAAAAAATTCACAATGTAGTGGATTGGTGATCTTGTTGAAGAGATGTTTGTTTATGCTTTTTGTTAAATACAGTAATTTAAATAATAATCAGTTTATGTTTTGGTTTGAAATCAACACATGGGTAGCACATCTCTTAATGAGGAAAGATATTCATAATTTTTTTATCTTTGATACGTCGGCCATATTCCACCGAGGCAGGGTGACCCAAAAAAAGAAACACTTTCACCATCATTCACACATAATCACTATCTTTGCAGAGGCACTCAGTTATGATAGTTCAGATGTCACTCCAAACAGCAAATATCCCAAACCCCTCCTTTAAAGTGCAGGCATTGTACTTCCCACCTCCAGAACTCAAGTCCAGCTAACCGGTTTCCTGAATCTTTTCACAAAATATTACGCTGCTCACACTAACAGCTCGTCAAGTCCCAGAAACCATTCGTCTATATTCACTCCTGTCTAACTTGCTCACACATGCCTGCTGTATGTCATCATATGTTCATCATATAGTTAATAATATGATAACCTACAAAAAATATTGAAATACTTGCATTTTAAGAAAAATCTTGCTCCGTTTTAGTTCATTATTTATCTTTCAATTTTATTGAAATAACTTATGTTTATCCTAGGTAGTAGGTTGGTAAACAGCAACCGCCCAGGGAGGTACTACCGTCCTGCCAAGTGAGTGTAAAACGAAAGTCTATAAATGTTTTACATGATGGTAGAATTTTCTGTCTCATAAACATGTAAGATTTCAGGTATGTCTTCCTACTTCTACTTACACTTAGGTCACACTACACATGCAATTACAAGCATATAGTATATACACACCCCTTTGGGTTTTCTTCTATTTTCTTACTAGTTCTTGTTCTTGTTTATTTCCCCTTATCTCCATGGGGAAGTGGAACAGAATTCTTCCTCCATAAGCCATGTGTGTTGTAAGAGGCAACTAAAATGCCAGGAGCAAGGGGCTAGTAACCCTTCTCCAGTATACAGTAGAACATCATTTAGCACGATAGTTACGTTCCTGAAAAAGTCGTGTTAGATAATTTCGTGTTAAATAATTAAAAGAACTAATGGGAAAAATAGGTTACGTTCTGGGAGTCCCAAAAA
>WNWK01028480.1:0-25339 GCA_009830355.1 Cherax destructor | reverse complement strand
CTTGAATGCTTGAACATTTTCTTGTCACTTGCAGGAACACTTGTATGCTTACTGGGTGCCATGATTGCTTGGCAGATTTATCAAAATGCAATGAAAATGAGAAAATGTATATAAATAAACACAGCGAGCTTCCCGATTATTGTCGTCCTGCACGCGTATGAACCAAACTGAAGGCTGGGAGGGTGGCAGGGGATAGCATTAGGTCTCCCCCACTGACTCAGTGGTGTAACCCACCACGGGCGACCGCGCGCTCCAAATTTTTTCCCCTCCCGCGAACCGTGTAAAGTTAATTTTACGTAGTGTTAGATAAAAATGTGCTGCAATTCTTCAATCGTGCAATACCCAAATCGTGCCACATAAACTCGTGCTAAATGACGGTCTACTGTACTTGGAGAGCATAGGGGTTGTCATAGGAAAGGTTGGTGGGAGGGGGTAAAGGAGGTATTGTGTGGAGGGGCTCAGACTTCCAGCAAGCATGTGTGAGTGTGTTAGATAGGAGCGAGTGGAGGCAAATGGTTTTTATGACTTGATGTACTGTTGGAGTGTGAGCAAAGTAACATAAAAGGATTCAGGGAAACTGGTTAGCTGGACTTGAGTCCTGGAGGTGGATAGTACAGTGACTGCACTCTGAAGGAAGGGTGGAGATGTGTTGCAGTTTTTGAACTGTAGTGTTGGCATGCTTCTAGCAAGACTGTGATGGCGTGAATGATCGTGAGAGTTTCTTCATTTTCGGGTCACTCTGCCTTGGTGGGAAACAGCCAATGTGTTAATAAAAAAAATGTTCATTTTATGTCTGGTATATGTCATTTTACCCTGGAAGAGGGCAGAATGTTGCATATTCACAAGAAAGATTTTCAAGCAGCAAACTCTCCTGTCTTGCACATTTCAAAAGACTGGACTCCTAATACACTAGGTTTATTTTTTTTTTTCAAGACAACGGCCGTATCCCACTGAGGCAGGGTGACCTAAAAAGAAAAATGAAAGTTTTTTCTTTTTAAATTTAGTAATTTATACAGGAGAAGGGGTTACTAGCCCCTTGCTTCTGGCATCTTAATCGCCTCATACGATATGCATGGCTTATGGAGGAAGAAGTTTTCCATTTCCCCATGGAGATAAAAAAAGAACAAGAACTATTAAAAAAATAGAAAAAATCCAGATGGGTGTATAAATATATATGTGTGTACATTCATGTGTAGTGTGACCTAAGTGTAAGTAGAAGTAGCAAGTTATACCTGTTATTCTGCATCTTTATGAGACAGAAAAAAAGACACCAGCAATCCTGTCAGGACGGTAGTACCTTCCTGGATGACTGCTGTCTACCAACCTACTTCCTAGGAGGTTTAAGTATACAGCCTCTCCTCACTTAACGATGGGGTTCTGTTCCTAAGAGTAGGTCAATAAGCGAATTGGTCATTAAGCAAGGAGCATACTATACTGGTAGTGGGTTTGTGTCAACCATCTTCAGATATTTTTTTAATGTCACTTTTGCACCATTTATAACATTTGTAGTATGTTTTTAAATGTTTATATAATAGTGTACTGTATACTGTAATAAACAGAATACTAGAGGAAATCAGCTCTAATATATATTATTTAGGTTTGCATACTGGTTGGAGAGCTGGTCCTAAGTCTGAGTGGTCTGTAAACAAGTACGTCGCTAAGTGAGGAGAGGTTGTATAGAGATAAAAGTAAGAAAAATGCAGAATGGTATGTAAAGTCAAATATCATGTTAACTGAACAAAGTGATATTTTAATTTGAAGGGAAGAATACTATAGGGTAAGGAACACTGACCTTATTTCTTAGGAATACTATAGGGTAAGGAACACTGACCTTATTTCTTAGGAATACTATAGGGTAAGGAACATTGACCTTATTTCTTAGGAATACACTTTACTGTTCATAATTCATTATTAACCCGTAAACGGTCCAAACGTATATATACGTTTGCTCGCCTAGTGCCCCGAATATTTTTAATTTTTTTTTTTTATAGAAATAGAGGACATTTTTGTAAGTGTTATAGGATAAAAAAAAAATTTAGGGTTAGTACTTACCGAGATATGAGGCCGTGAAGTTGGCACTTGGCGATCACCTGACGGCAACATGGAGCACTGCCGCTTGCAGAAATTGTACATATTTACCATTTTTTTTTACTTTTCTTTGTGTTTATGATATGATACTTATATTTTATTGTAAGTCTTTTGATTTCAATGACAATTGTTGTTTATACACCAATATTATGTATAAAATTATTATCATACTGTCACAAACACACATGTACACACTGATAGGTGATTTTGCACACCTGACTGAATCACATTCTATTATCTAAAACTATATACGTACAAGTATTTTCATGTCCCACTTATGTTTCTAGAAGTCCACAATTGTATGATACACCATGCAGCATGGATTCATACAGAGAGCCACCCCACACTGGTGACATATGAATCGTGTATCCCTCCGCTGTTGGGGTCGTTTTGTGGTGGTAGCACACACAACACACTTTTTCTGGGAATGCTTCTTTTTTGGGGTAGGTGGTATTGGTACCAGGTAGTGACAGGGATGATTCGGTCTGGCACTTTCCCCACTGGTTGTGGTTGGGGGATAAGTCACTGGTGAGGGGCAGGTACTGGTGTGGTACCATACTTTTTTGCTATCTGTTTTGCAACATTGATGGAGAATTCTGTAAAATGTTGTCGTTTTCCAGTCTTTATTTCATACATATTGAATGCATTGAGCACTGCAATGTCTACAAGGTGGAAAAACAATTTTATATACCACTTACGACTCCTACGCACACAGTCAACGAAACCTATCATCATGTCACACTTGTCGACTAGTCGCATATTGTTCGTATAGTCAACGACAACAGCTGGCTTGACAATACAGTGAACCCCCGGTTCACTGATTTGGACGAACTCCGAATCTATTTTCCCCATAAGAAATAATGGAAATAAAATTAATCCGTTCCAGAAACCCAAAAGTATTAAAATAAAATTTTTTTACAACATATAGACATTAAATTACACACAATTTTATGAGAAATAAAGAAATAATAGTACAATAACATGTCACTTATATTTATTGAAGAGTTGTTGATGTATGGAGGAGGGGAGAGGATGGAGTAGTATGCTAGTGTTTGGAAGGGGAATCCCCTTCCATTAACACTGTAAGTGGCAAGTTCTTTTCTGGGGTTACTGGCCTTTTTCTTTTAATGCCACTAGGAATAGCTTGAGAGTCACTGGAACCCTCTCTAACAAAAAATCTGTCCAGGGAGCTCTATGTCTGGCGTTTCTTTAAAACATCCCTGAAATGGGACACCACATTGTCATTGTACATGTAGCCAACACGGCCTGCAACAGCTTGGTTAGGGTGATAATCATCCATAAATGTTTGCACCTTGGTCCACATTGCACAAATCTCCTTAATCATTGAAGAAGGCACCTTCCTCTATCTCTGTTTCTCCTCCTCCTCTGGACCATTTTCCTGAACTGTGGTCTATTGTTGCTGTTGCTGTTGAAGCTCTTGCAGATCTTCATCAGTGGTTATCTCTTCATTGTCCTCCTCCACCAACTCTTCCACATCCTCGGTACAAATATCCAACCCCATGGACTTGCCCAGTGCCACAATTTCTTGCACAACAGGCTCAGGGTTCTGAGACTCAGCCCCAAAACCTTCAAAATCCCTCTCTAGGACACAGTCTGGCCACAATTTTCTCCAGGCAGAGTTCAAAGTCCTGGTAGTCACTCCCTCCCAAGCCTTACCTATAAGGTTTACACAATGCAGGATATGGAAATGATCTTTCCAAAAGTCTTTTAGGGTCATATTCATGTCTACGGTCACATCAAAGCACTTTTGAAACATTGCTTTGGTGTAGAGTTTTTTAAAGTTGCAAATGACCTGCTGGTCCATGGGCTGGAGGAGAAGAGTGGTATTAGGGGGCAAGAACTTCACTTTGATGAACTTACAGTCCTGCACAATTTGCTCTGCCAAGTCTGGAGGATGACAAGGAGCATTGTCCATTATCAGGAGGCACTTAAGTGGCAAATTATTTTCCTCAAGATATTTCTTCACACTGGGGCCAAACACTTCATAAAACCAGTCCAAGAAAATGTCCCTAGTGACCCATGCCTTATTGTTAGACTTCCACATCACACACAAATTAGACTTGGCGACACCGCATCTCTTAAACGCTCGGGGATTTTCAGAATGATACACCACTAAAGGCTTCACTTTAAAATCACCACTGGCATTGGCACAAAGCATAAAAGTTAGCCTGTCTTTCATAGGCTTATGTCCTGGGAGTGCCTTTTCCTCCTGTGTAATGAAGGTCCTGTTTGGCATTTTCTTCCAAAACAAGCCTGTTTTGTCACAATTGAACACTTGCTGGGGTTGGAATTGTTCAGCCTCTATGTACCCCACAAATTCATTCACTGTAATTTTCAGCCGCACTTTTGTCAGAACTGGCTGCCTCACAACACTATGTATGTTGCTACGCTTCTTAAATCTGTCAAACCAGCCTTTGCTGGCTTTAAATTCATTCACTTCAGCACTCGTTGCAGGCATTTTCTTAACGAGATCATCATGCAACTGCCTTGCTTTTTCAGATATTATCGCCTGCAAAACACTATATCTCCTGCTATTTGTTTCTCGTTGATCCACAATAACAACAAAGTTTCCACTTCTTCCAGCACTTGAGATCTCTTGTTTTGTGACCATACTTGCACCTTTTGCAACAACAGCATCCTTGATTTCCTTTCTCTTGGCCACAATGGAAGAGATGGTTGAATGGGATTTGCCATAGAGCCTGGCGAGCTCAGCGATACGCACTCCACTTTCATATTTTGCTATCATCTCCTTCAATTCTACCGTATTTCTGACATTCTTTACCACATGCTTGGCACTAGGAGCTTTCTTGGGGCCCATGGTGGCTTATTTAGCAGTTGCAAGCACTAAAAACAGTGGAATAATGACAATATACTGGTATGAATGCGTGGGTGGTGGTTGCTCGCTTGTAAACAATAGCACACTGACGCTGAGTGGAGTGCCTGGGCCCAGCTGGGCCACGCGTACGTGTCCGGGATGAATCGCCAACTCCGAGCGGATTCGTTAACACCGAGCCAAAATTCTTGTGAAAAACCTAATGAACACCAATTTGGACAAACTCCGACGCTAACGAACACCGGGGGTTGACTGTACGTTCATTGGTGTCCCGGTTCACTTTGTCTGTTTGTACCATCTCATTTCTGTGGATGGTTGACAGCAATGTCACGTCCCGTTTGTCATGCCATATCAGTTCCATGATGTCATTGGCATGAAACACTTGCACTGCACTGTCAACACTTCCACTGAACCTTGGCATATGTTTTCTATTCCTTCTCACTGTTCCACATATATTGGTATTGTTCACACGTAGGAAATCAGCGAGCATAGGGCTTGTATACCAGTTGTCTGTGTACAATGTATGGCCCTTGCCAAGGTATGGTTCCATCATCTTGCGAACATCACCAGAAATGCCCAACATGCGCCTGGTATCGTCAAGTGTGTTTTTCCCGGTGTATACAATGATATCTAACCCAAGACCTGTCTCACAGTCACATAACAAAAAGTTTTATACCAAAGCGATGACGTTTGCTTGGTATATATTGCTTGAATGACAGGCGTCCCTTGAAGAGAATCAAGGACTCGTCAACAACAATGTTCTTGAAAGGATAAAAGTATGCACTGAATTTCTGCTTCATATAGATAAACACTTCCCAGATTTTGTATAGAAGGTCATTTCTGTTGGGCATATTCCTGTCTGAGAAGTGCAACATTTGTAGCAACAGAATGAATCTGTTGCAGGGAAGGAGGTCACGGAAGATAGGAGTACTGATAAAGTTGTTTGTGGACCAGTAGTTACGTATACAGTGGACCCCCGAGTTTCGGCCATAATTCATTCCACAAGGCTGTTCAAGTGCCATTACCGAACGAATTTGTTCCCATAAGGAATAATGTAAAGTAGGTTAGTCCATTTCAGACCCCCAAAAATACACTTACAAAAGCTCTTACAATATTACACTTACATAATTGTTCGAGTTTTGAGGTGGCCGAAACTTGGGGGTCCACTGTATTGTCCTTATTGGTATGTGGCATAAGCATGACAGTGACAAGGAATAAATACATTTCAGCCACTGTTGTGTCTTTCCACCTGTGCAGCCGTGATGATTCCCCAACCTCTGCTGTGTTGTCCATGATATAGCTGTAATAATTGTTTGTCTGGGTCACTATCAAGTTCATTATAGGCTCGTCAAAGTACAACTGGAAAAAGTCTAACTCTGTAGACTCATTCGTTATGGGTCATTCTGGCAGGATGCCACTTCCACTTGAATCAAAATCAAAAGGCTGTGGCACGAATATACTTTGTGTCCAGTTCCACTCTCAGTCACATGGTGCAGAGTGGACCTGTGGCATGGGGCATGGGGAAGCAGGTGGGGGGACAGGAGTGAATAATGAACATCACTATCACTAAACGAATCATCCAATGGCATAAAATCAATCTCATCGTCACTTATATCACTTTCACTATCACTAAAACACCGGGAAAATGATAGTTTCCTCTTGCGTAGTTGCCTATGGGTAACACTCGCCACTCCAGAGGTGCTTGGCCTAGGGTCTTGTGTGGCCACACTGGCCACCCCAGAAGTGATGGGCTGAGGGTCATCTGGGTTATCGTTGATATTTTCACTAATTCCTTGATTATTAGTGGCCACACCGGTGTCAAATCCACTAATCTCACGTTGTATATCACTTTCCTCGAATAGTAATGTTAATACGACGAGGCATGAGTGAATGTGCCATGATGTTGACCCAAGATGGAGCTGAATGTAACTGGTGATACCTTACGGTACCCAGGCGTCCAGGATTTTTTTAACCCGGCGCACACTGAGTGCGCAGACCCATTCTCTCATGTCTAGGTGACTCAGGCCTATCGTGCAAATTTTGAAGGAATGAAAAATAAAACATAAATATATGTTTGGGGCAGTAGCGGTACTAACTTATACATATATACGTTTGGACCGTTTACGGGTTAACCTATGATTTATTTTAGGAGTGATAACAGCCAATGATTTTTTCCAATATAACTTTCACTGATCAATGAAAAACAAGCGTAAGTCTGAAGAAGAGAGTTTAAACTTCAGGAATAGCAAAAGGGAAGGGCAAACTTGTACCACTGGGAATTCCCACAACAGCATGCCACAGTAAAGAAAAGGCAGAAGAGAAATAGGTATGCCTATGGACACTGCAAGGGTCTGTAGGCATAAGCTAGAAGACACTAAAAAGGAGAGGTAATGATTAAACCTGTTAGCATTACTAACGTTCTTAATAATAACTTTATAGGTTGATCATGAACACCATAGAAACAAATATCAAACAGTGGGTCTCTGGATGATCCCACAATGAATGTATGTTAGATTTCATACAAGTTTTCAACTGGTATGACTGAAAGGTCTTCCAGACATAAGAATAATTCCCTAATGATTGAATGACTTTAAGCCCAGAGAAATAACTTTCTCACATAGGAACTCATTGGTACCCTATAATCTAAGTTGGATAAGGTCAAGGTTGAGTAAAGATGAAGATGGGTGTCTCTACTGATGAAGATGGGTCTATCTACTGATGAAGATGGGTCTCTCTACTGATGAAGATGGGTCTCTACTGATGAAGATGGGTCTCTCTACTGATGAAGATGGGTCTCCATTGATGAAGATAGCTCTCACTATTGATGAAGATGGATATCTCTGTTAATGAAGATGGGTCTTTCTTTTAGTTCTTCACCCACTCACTCAGTAGATGTCGTGCCAGAAATGTATGAGTAATGAGTACTATATTTCAGTTGACCCCTCTAAACCACAATATCCCCATTTAGCCTTCCCAGTGAAGGCACTGTACTTCACATTTCCAGAATTCAAGTCTGACTAACCAGTTTACCTGAATCCCTTCTTAAACATTACATTGCTAACACTACAACAGCACATCAAATCCCAAAAACCCTTGCTTCCACTTGCTGTGATATAATACATTTGCATGTGCCAACTGGATGCTCAAGCCCTTACCTCTCAGAACCTCTGAAACTCACCACCACGCTACTTGACAAAGGAGTGTAATACACAGTGTGAGCTATGTAACCACCATATTTCACAAGGAAGCATGCAGAAATTGGAATTCGGGAACTTTCTTGATAGCACCTCATATGTGACTGTTGAAGAAAAGGCTGAGGAATTTCATCAGCCAGGGAAGCAACAACAGGAGAATTATATAAGGGTAGTAAGAGGGAAGGAGAGAGAGAATGAGGGAATGAATGAATGAACAAGCAAACGAAAGAAAGAAACTGAGCTCTGTTGGAAACAATACTTGAAGCTGAGTAAGAAAGCCCAATCCTATCCATATAAAAATTAAGTCTACTAAACATACCAAGTACAGTATTCAAACACACTACTGTGCACTTTACATGTACAAAACACTTAATATTATTATTATTATTAAAGGGCTTAAAACACTTCTAGTTGATCTCCAATAGAACACAAACACAAACAAATATAAGACCCTAAGATACAGAACAGTTTTCCTGATTGTAAAAACTGCTAATCAAGTGCTTACTTGAAAAAATGTAGAACAACCTTCTTGAATCTAAAGTGAAATAAGCCATGGACGTGTCAGCAGATGGGTGATTACTTCCAGATTACTTCCAGGTAAAAGTAGGTCTTAGACAGGGATGTGTAATGTCACCATGGTTGTTTAATATATTTATAGATGGGGTTGTAAAAGAAGTAAATGCTAGGGTGTTAGGGAGAGGGGTGGGATTAAATTATGGAGAATTAAATGCAAAATAGGAGCTGGCACAGTTACTTTTTGCTGATGATACTGTGCTTATGGGAGATTCTAAAGAAAAGTTGCAAAGGTTAGTGGACGAGTTTGGGAGGGTGTGTAAAGGTAGAAAGTTGAAAGTGAACATAGATAAGAGTAAGGTGATGAGGGTATCAAACGATTTAAATAAAGAAAATTGGATATCACATTGGAGAGAGGGATTATGGAAGAAGTAAATGTTTTCAGATATTTGGGAGTTGACGTGTCAGCGGATGGGTTTATGAAGGATGAGGTTAACCATAGAATTGATGAAGGAAAAAAGGTGAGTGGTGCGTTGAGGTATCTGTGGAGACAAAAAACGTTATCCATGGAGGCAAAGAAGGGAATGTACGAAAGTATAGTGGTACCAACACTCTTATATTGGTATGAAGCATGGGTTGCAAATGCTGCAGCGAGGAGGAGGCTGGAGGCAGTGGAGATGTCCTGTCTAAGGGCAATGTGTGGTGTAAATATTATGCAGAATATTCGGAATGTGGAAATTAGGAGAAGGTGTGGAGTTACTAAAAGTATTTGTCAGAGGGCTGAAGAGGGGTTCTTGAGGTGGTTTAGTCATTTAGAGAGAATGGATCAAAGTAGAATGACTTGGAGAGCGTATAAATCTGTAGGGGAAGGAAGGCGGGGTAGGGGTCGTCCTAGAAAAGGTTGGAGGGAGGGGGTAAAGGAGGTTTTGTCGGCGAGGGGCTTGGACTTCCAGCAAGCATGTGTGAGCATGTTAGTTAGGAGTGAATGGAGACGAATGGTTTTTGGGACCTGACGATCTGTTGGAGTGTGAGCAGGGTAACATTTTGTGAAGGGATTCAGGGAAACCAGTTAATTGATTTAGTTGGACTTGAGTCCTGGAAATGGGAAGTACAATGCCTGCACTTTAAAGGAGGGGTCTGGGATAGTGACAGCTGGGAGGGACTATTCTCAGCTGTCGTATCTGAGCACCTCTGCAAAGACAGTGATTATGTATGAGTGTGGTGAAAGTGTTGAATGATGATGAAAGTATTTTCTTTTTGGGGATTTTCTTTCTTTTTGGGTCACCCTGCCTCGGTGGGAGATGGCCGACTTGTTGAAAAAAAAAAAAATGTCTTGCACTCAGTAGACAGAGCATCAAGCCTCCAACACATCTTGGGCTGAATGATCCAAATGGGTTTAGCACTAAACACGAATTAAACAAACAAACAATGAAAATATGCACAGAACTGTATAATTTTTTTTTTTTTTTTACAAAGGATGAGAACTGTGTGGCTATTTAGTTCATGAAGTATTCCACTTCTATCATCAACTGGCTACTGTTATGACCAATTTACCTGTATTGCATAAATCATAATCATAAAGCAAGTTAATCTTTGGTATTCAAAATCTGTTTTCCACATTCCACAATCCGTATCCATAATTTGTTTTGTCATCCATAAATATAATAATACATTGTTTGGATCCAGAGGGAGTGTTATTCTAAAGACAATATTTTGTTGAATTTTGACAGGTAGTAGATGATTTGCTGTTGTAGATTAACATGTAGATTAGTGGGTAGATTAGTGTGAGTAGTGGTATAGAAACTTTTGTATAGTACAGCGGTACCTCGGTTAACAATATTTTTTCGTTCCAGAATGCTGTTCAAGTGCCATTACCAAACAAATTTATCCCCATAAGGAATAATGTAAAATAGACTAGTCCTTTTAGACCCGCAAAAATACACTTACAAAAGCATTTAAAAAAATAAACTTACATAAAAGGGCGAGTTTGGGGACCATCGTTAACCGAGGTACCACTGTATATTCATTAGATGTATATGTTAAATTTCAGTTTGTTATATGTGTAGGCTCATGAAGTTTCCTTCATCATGTCTGTAATTTTTTTTTTTTTTTTCAACAAGTTGGCCGTCTCCCACCGAGGCTGTAATATCTACAGCATATTGTATATTTTTAGGTTCACAGTTTTTTCCAAATACAGTGGTACCTCGAGTTACGATGGTCCCCAAAATCGCCCTTTTATGTAAGTTTATTTTTTTAAATGCTTTTTTAGGTATATTTTTGGGGGTGTAAAAGGACTAGTCTATTTTACATTATTCCTTATGGGGATAAATTCGTTTGGTAATGGCACTTGAACAGCATTCTCGAACGAAAAAATATCGTAACTCGAGGTACCACTGTATTATATACAGCTGATCAGTGTTAAACATGAGTTTGCTATTTATCATCTAAATAGATAATTTTTTGAATTCACCATTTGATATAAAGTGGACCCTCGCCATTCGAATTTAATCCATTCCAGGAGCTTGTTCTTAACGTGAAATGTTCGAAAGGCGATTTAATTTTTCCCATAAGAAATAATAGAAATATAATTAATCCGTTCCTGCTGTCAGGAGGCATGACAAAATAGTACTTCATTGTGAAGCTATTATCAACTCGACAGCTTATTTATCTATCGCAATTCATCTAATATGACATAATAAACAATCTAAATAACATAAAAACCTGATATACACTCTAGAATGAATAAAATATGTATGTCATTACGAATGTGGTGGCTGGGAAGGATGGTGGTGGCGGGCATTCTCGCTACAGCTGTGAAAACATCTTCCCATTCTTTCCTCCTTCAGACGTGTTAGTATAAGAGAAAACGGAGTTTGTAATGCTATCTGCATTAGATCACTTCCAGTCAGCTTCACGGAGTGAACACAAATCGTACGTGTCAGGCTGGTAACAGCAACAACAACTGATTTGTTTACAAAACTCCCTCCCGAACCTTCATTTAATCTTGTTTACTCACCACTGCCTCTACTACCACTGCCTCTCACCACTGCCTCTCACCACTGCCTCTCACCACTGCCTCTACCACCACTGCCTCTACCTCCACTGCCTCTCACCACTGCCTCTACCACCACTGCCTCTACCACCACTGCCTCTACCACCACTGCCTCTACCACCACTGCCTCTACCACCACTGCCTCTACCACCACTGCCTCTACCACCACTGCCTCTACCACCACTGCCTCTCATCACTGCCTCTCACCACTGCCTCTACCTCCACTGCCTCTCACCACTGCCTCTACCACCACTGCCTCTACCACCACTGCCTCTACCACCACTGCCTCTCATCACTGCCTCTCATCACTGCCTCTCACCACTGCCTCTACCACCACTGCCTCTACCTCCACTGCCTCTCACCACTGCCTCTACCTCCACTGCCTCTCACCAATGCCTCTACCACCAATGCCTCTACCACTGCCTCTCACCACTGCCTCTACCACCAATGCCTCTACCACTGCCTCTCACCACTGCCTCTACCACAACTGCCTCTCACCACTGCCTCTCACCACTGCCTCACCCACCACTGCCTCTCACCACTGCCTCTACCACCACTGCCTCTCACCACTGCCTCTACCTCCACTGCCTCTCACCACTTCCTCTACCACCACTGCCTCTACCACCACTGCCTCTACCACCACTGCCTCTCACCACTGCCTCAACCACCACTGCCTCTCACCACTGCCTCTACCACCACTGCCTCTCACCACTGCCTCTACCACCACTGCCTCTACCTCCACTGCCTCTCACCACTGCCTCTACCTCCACTGCCTCTCACCACTGCCTCTACCTCCACTGCCTCTCACCACTGCCTCTACCTCCACTGCCTCTCACCACTGCCTCTACCACCACTGCCTCTACCACCACTGCCTCTACCACCACTGCCTCTCACCACTGCCTCTACCTCCACTGCCTCTACCTCCACTGCCTCTCACCACTGCCTCTCACCACTGCCTCTACCACCACTGCCTCTACCACCACTGCCTCTCATCACTGCCTCTCACCACTGCCTCTACCACCACTGCCTCTCACCACTGCCTCTACCACCACTGCCTCTACCTCCACTGCCTCTCACCACTGCCTCTACCACCACTGCCTCTACCACCACTGCCTCTCACCATTGCCTCTCACCACTGCCTCTCACCACTGCCTCTCACCACTGCCTCTACCACCACTGCCTCTACCACCACTGTCTCTACCACCACTGCCTCTCACCACTGCCTCTCACCACTGCCTCTACCACCACTGCCTCTACCACCACTGCCTCTCACCACTGCCTCACACTTAATGAACAAACTCCAAACAATTATAATTAAGTGTGAAATGTCTGGATGAGCGTGCAGGGTATTGTTCTCTTGAGTGTAAACAACGAGGGACTGGCTCTCCAAGCGCCTGGGCAGACAGGTGATGGACACACTTGTTCGAATCGTGATATTTTGTTCGCATGACGATATCGATTTTCTTGTTCCAATGACGATTTGTTCGACTGCCGAGCCGTTCGAATAGCGGGGGTCCACTGTACAGTGGTCCCTCGGTTTTCGCCAAAAATTCGTTCCAGAATGCTGCTCAAGTGCCATTACCGAACGAATTTACTTCCTTAAGAAATAATGTCACGTAGGTTAGTCTATTTCAGACCCCCAAAAATACACTTGCAACAGCACTTACGAAAATACACTTACGTAAATGTTCGAGTTTGGAGATGCACGAAAACCGAGGGACCACTGTACAGCCAAATCTAGATTTGAGGTGAGAAGAAAATGTTTGAGGTGCAAGAAAAACTGAATGGATTTGTTGGGATGTGTTTAATAGGAACAGTATTGTTCCTAGAACATTGCCATGTGGTATCCCGATGTTTATGGGCAGAATAGTTGAAGAAATATCGTTAACAGTCGTGTGTTATTATCTGTCATGAAAGTAGGGCTTTAAGAATAATTATACAAGTTCTGATGTCATAATACTGAAGTTTAAGAAGAAGAAGGATATTATAGTAAAGTGTATAATATGCTCTTTACAGGTCATTAAACAGGCTTAGGGGATATTTGTTATTTCTAAGGCTTTACTCACCTATCTGTACTCACATGTGGGTGCAGGGTAGGTCATACTGTGTATTTTAACTATTGCATCAGGTTTGGTATACTTTTTTTTTACTAATGTATGCATGACTTTGCCTCCATTTTTATTTTTATTTTTTTTATTTTTAGGTAGCATCTGTAAATTATAAATTGGCTTAAGGTATTTGTTTCAGTTGGATCACCACTTTTATGAATTGGTGTAATTTTGGATTGTTTAGTACATATGCTCGGAAAAGTTTGAGTTTCAATAGATCCAATGAGGGGTGATAGCACTTGTGCAGTATTCTTGTACAGTACAGTGGACCCTCGCTATTCGAACACTCCAAACTCGCCCTTTTATGTAAGTTTATTATTGTAAGTGCTTTAATAAGTGTATTTTTGGGGTCTGAAATGGACTAATCTAATTTACATCATTCCTTATGGGAATAAATTCGTTTGGTAACAGCACTTGAACAGCATTCTGGAATGAAGAATGTTCGAAACTCGAGGGTCCACTGTATATCAATTTGGTCACTTTTTTTATTTTAACAAATTTATTCTGCCTATGAATGTGTAGTTGGTGGATAGAGAGAGCCTGGTTAATTACCTGTGAAGTATTCTCCAGCTTTGACTTGGGAGTCTAGGGTTTCTTTTGCTAGAGTTGAGCCTATAGAAGCTGTTCAAGTTTATTAGCATCCTCATTAGATGATTTGGGAGTTTCACTGGGTTTAATGAAAATAAGATGTTAGGGATTCAGGAACACTGGCAGGCTGGACTTGAGTCCTGGACGTGAGAAGTACAGTGCCTGCACTCTAAAGGAGGGGTGATACATTTTCCAGCTCTTTTTTATAGTACAGTGGTACCTCGACTTACGATATTTTTTCATTCCAGAATGCCGTTCAAGTGCCATTACCAAACGAATTTATCCCCATAAGAAATGATGTAAAATAGACTAGTCCTTTTAGACCCCCAAAATTACACTTACAAAAGCATTTAAAAAAATAAACTTACATAAAAGGGTGAGTTTGGGGACCATCGTAAGTCGAGGTACCACTGTACGTATCTCCTTCTGTTTGTGTAGCACTCTTATTTTGATTCCTTAACCCTTAAACTGTCCACACGTAGATATACGTTCACTCGCATACTGCTCCGAACGTAGATCTACGTTTTATTTTTCATTCCTTCAAATTTAGTGCGATAGGCCTGAGTCGCCTAGACATGAGAGAATGGGTCTGCGCCCTCAGTGTGCGCAGTATTAAAAAAATCTGGGACCACTTAGTATCTTGTGGGAGCACTAGTTCAATTGAGTGCCAGCTAGAGTAAATAGTGTGGCAAACACCAGGGATTCACTGAAGTCATGTCTCATTAACACTCCCCTTATAAGAAGAAAGTAAAAATAGGTTAGATAAATACATTAGTAGCTGTGGGTGGGTGTGAGTTGGACCTGACTAGCTTGTGCTACTAGATCTGATGCTGTGCTCCTTCCTTCAGAGGATGTGACCTGACTAGGTGGGTCATTGTTCTAAGCTGGGGGGGTGACATGGACTTGCCTTGCATGGGCCAGTAGGCCTTCTGCAGTGTTCCTTCTTTTTTATGTTCTTATGTATTCGGCAGGCTGGCTTTGGCTGTCTCTGGCTGTCTCTCTGTCTATATCTCTGTCTATATCTGTCTATATCTATCTGTCCTATATCTCTGTCTATCTATATATATCTGTAATATCTCTCTCTCTGTCTCTCTCTCACATGTACACATAAGTACAGTTATTATACATTGTGTAAATTACCTAGAATAACCCAAAAATTCCAGGCAAAGTGCTATACAATGCCTGTAGATATAAGACATAATAAGCATGACTGGCAAGTAATACACATAGTCACTTCTGCATCATGTATAATACCTATTGGTTTACGAGCCGCACTCTGAGACTGAGACAAGCAGACGGAAAGACACACACAGGTAGACAGAAAGACAAATAAGCAGAGCTAGACAGACACACACAGACAGACAGACAGTGGAAACAAAGAGAGGGTTCCCTGCTCACATTCATCAATGTCATTGGGCTGTCAACATTATCTGACACTTGTCATAACACCATTCTTCAAGGAGTTTCATATACTACTCCAGGCACACACAGGCAGACAGAAAGACAAATAAGCAGAGCTAGACAGATAGACACAGTGAAAACAAAGTGAGGGTTCCCTGTGCACATTCATTCATCAGTGTCATTGGGCTGTCAGTGTTATCTGACACTTGTCATAACACCATTCTTCAAGGAGTTTCATATTATACTCTAGGAACACATAGGCAGGCAGACAGAAAGACAGATAAGCAGAGCTAGACAGATAGACAGACATATAGATAAACAGACAGATAGATAGACAGACAGATAGATAGACAGACAGATAGATAGACAGACAGATAGATAGACAGACAGATAGATAGACAGACAGATAGATAGACAGATAGATAGACAGACAGATAGATAGGCAGATACAGACAGTGAAAACAAAGCGAGGGTTCCCTGCACACATTCATTCATCAATGTCACTGCCTTATCAGTAGTTATCTGAGAATTGTCATAATGCCATTCTTCAAGGAGTTTCATATATACTCCAGGATGTCTAAAACATTGCTGGGATCTATAAATACTTCGTATATATTTATAGATAATAGTGAATGACCAAGGCAGGTGAAAATGTTCACCTGTTGGTGTGATTGTGACTACATTTGAGTACTATTTCAGTACCTAATATTAGTGTTAGAACAAAGATTGCCTATGAAATCACAAGAACTATTATAAATTGTAATTATCAGAACATAAAAATTATATAAATTAAAATAAAAACTATAAAAAAAAGTATATTGGCAATACTTCTGC
Source organism: Cherax destructor (assembly GCA_009830355.1). Lineage (NCBI taxonomy): Eukaryota > Metazoa > Arthropoda > Malacostraca > Decapoda > Parastacidae > Cherax > Cherax destructor. Next base: position 8,707 of record WNWK01028480.1, on the reverse strand, counting down.
AAGCGGCAGGACTTGATGTTGCCGTCAGGTGAGCATCCAGCACCAACTTGTCGGCTTATGGGCTTATAACTCGGTAAGTACTGGCCCTAAAAAATTTTTTAGCCTATCCTGTTTATAAAAATGTGCTCTTCATTTAAAAACAAAAAACAAAAAAAATTTTTTTTTTTCAAAATATTCGGATCAGTACGCGAGTGAACATAGATCTACGTGTGGACAGTTTAAGGGTTAATGAGATTGGTGATTTTTGAGGATCTTTTCATTAGGCCTATTTTATATTTCTTTTGAGTACAGTGATACCTCGAGTTACAAGCAGCTCCCAGCTCGAACAATTATGTAAGTGTATTTTTGTGAGTGCTTTTGTAAGTGTATTTTTGGATTAATCTAATTTTCATTATTCCTTATGGGAACAAATTCATTCAGTATCGGCACTTGAACAGCCTTCTGGAACAAATTTCAGTGGACCCTTGAAAATTGTCCCCCTTGAATATCGGAAAATTTGAAAATCGGCAGCTTTTATTTTTGTTAAAATATTGGCTTGAATTTTGTCCTTTGGCTTAAAAATCGGCGGTCATATGAAACGCGTCCGAGCGGCCTCCCCAACACTGCGGGCACACAAACACCATTCAGCGTCAGTGTACCATTGTTTACCAGCGAGTGACGATCACCTCATGCGTTCATACCATACATTTTGTCATTATTCCATTGTTTTTAGTGCTTGCAACTGCTAAATAAGCCACCATGGGCCCAAAGAAAGCTCCTAGTGCCAGCCCTTTGGTAAAGAAAGTGAGAAACACGATTGAAGTTAAGAAAGAGATCATAGAAAAATATGAAAGTGGAGTGCGTGTGGGGGAGCTCTCCAGGATGTATGGGAAGGCCCATTCAACCATCACTTCTATCTTGTTGAAGAAAAAGGAAATCAAGGAAGCTGATGTTGCGAAAGGGGTGAATATGCTAACGAAAAAGAGATCGCAAATAATCGAAGAAGTTGAGAAGTTGTTGTTTTTGTGGATCAGACAAAAAGAGTTAGCAGGAGATAGTGTTACACAGTCAATAATTTGCGAAAAGGCAAGGCAGTTGCATGACGATCTCGTAAAGAAAAGTCCTGGAACGAGTGCTGATGTTGATGAATTCAAGGCCAGCAAAGCCTGGTTCAAAAATTTCAAGAAGCGAAGTGGCATACAGTGTTGTAAGGCATGGAGAGGCTGCAAGTTCTGACAAATGTGCGGCTGAAAAATTTGTGCACGAATTCAAGGGGTACATAGAGGCTTAACAATTCAAACCCCAACAAGTGTTCAGTTGTGACGAAACAGGCCTCTTTTGGAAGAAAATGCCAAAGAGGACCTACATCACGAAGGAGGAAAATGCACTGCCAGGACAAAAGCCTATGAAAGACAGGCTAACTCTCATGTTATGTGGTAATGCTAGTGGGAATTTCAAAGTGAAGCCTTTACTGGTGTATCACTCTGAAAATCCCAGTGTGTTCAAGAAAAACAGTGTTGCCAAGGCTAATTTGTGTGTGATGTGGAAGGCTAGCAGTAAGGCATGGGTCACGAGGGAAATTTTCCTTGATTGGTTCAATGAAGTGTTTGGCCCCTGTGTGAAGAAATACCTCCTGGAAAATAAATTGCCACTTAATTAAGTGCCTCCTAGTAATGGACAATACTCCTTCTCATCCTCGAGACTTAGAAGAGCAAATGGTGAAGGATTTTAAGCTCATCAGAGTGAAGTTCTTGCCCCCAAATACCACTCCTCTCCTCCAGCCCATGGACCAGCAGGTCATTTCAAACTTCAAAAAACTCTACACCAAAGCAATGTTTCAAAAGGTGCTTTGACATAACCTCAGACTCTGAATTGACCCTAAGAGAGTTCTGTAAAGATCACTTCAATATCCTCCATTGCATACGCCTTATAGGTAAAGCTATCCAGGAAGTGACTTTCAGGACGATGAACTCTGCTTGGAGAAAATTGTGGCCAGATTGTGTCCTCGACAAAGATTTTGAAGGGTTTGAGGCTGACCCTGACATCCCTATGCCAGTTGTGGAAACAGTTGTGGCATTGGGGATGTCCATGGGAATGGAGGTTAGTGGTGAGGATGTGGAAGAGTTGGTGGAGGACCACAATGAAGAACTAACCACTAAAGAGCTGCTGGACCTTAATCTGCAACAACAACAGACCAGAGCTCAGGAAATTGCTTCAGAGGAGGAGGAAGGGAGAGGGAAGAAGTTGCTTTCTTCAGAGATTAAGGAGATGTGTGCAGTGTGGACTAGGATGGAAAGATTTGTGGAGGAGCATCACCCTGACAAAGCTGTTGCAGGCTGTGTATGCAACATGTTCAATGATAATGTCTTGTTACATTTTAGGGACATTTTAAAGAAACGCCAGAAACAGACCTTTCTGAACAGTTATTTTGTGAGACAGAGGTCCAGTGACTCTCATCCTGGTCTTAGTGGCATTAAAAAAACAAAGAAGGGAAGTAACCCCGGAAAAGGACTTGGTACCTGAAGTCTTAATGGAAGGGGATTCCCCTTCCAAACACTAGCAACTCCTCCTTCCTCTCCCCTCCTTCCGTCTTCCACACATCAACAACTCTTCAGTAAAGGTAAGTGTCAAGTTATTACAGTGAACCCCCGGTGTTCGACGGCGTCGGAGCTCGGCCAAATCGGTGTTTGACAAGTTTTTTTACAATATTTTTGACTCGGTATTAGGCGGCCACTCGGAGTTCGGCGAGTCGGCTATTCGTCCCGAACGCGTACGTGTGTGGCCGTGGCCAAGCTGAGCGCCCAGGCACTCAGTGTGTTATTTTTTACAAGTGAGCGAACACTACCCACGCACCACCCACGCATTCATACCATATATATTGTCATTATTCCAGTGTTTTTAGTGCTTGCAACTGCTAAATAAGCCACCATGGGCTCCAAGAAAGCTCCTAGTGCCAAACCTGTGGTAAAGAATATGCAGGGAGTGTAGCAAGGATGCAGGGAGTGTAGCATTCATGCAGGGAGTGTAGCAGGGATGCAGGAAGTGTAGCAGGGATGCAGGGAGTGTAGCAGGGATGCAGGGAGTGTAGCAGGGATGCAGGGAGTGTAGCAGGGATGCAGGGAGTGTAGCAGGGATGCAGGGAGTGTAGCAAGGATGCAGGGAGTGTAGCAAGGATGCAGGGAGTGTAGCAGGGATGCAGGGAGTATAGCAAGGATGCAGGGAGTGTAGCAAGGATGCAGGGAGTGTAGCAAGGATGCAGGGAGTGTAGCAAGGATGCAGGGAGTGTAGCAAGGATGCAGGGAGTGTAGCAGGGATGCAGGGAGTGTAGCAAGGATGCAGGGAGTGTAGCAAGGATGCAGGGAGTGTAGCAAGGATGCAGGGAGTGTAGCAAGGATGCAGGAGTGTAGTAGGCATGCAGGGAGTGTAGTAGGCATGCAGGGAGTGTAGTAGGCATGCAGGGAGTGTAGTAGGCATGCAGGGAGTGTAGCATTCATGCAGGGAGTGTAGCATTCATGCAGGGAGTGTAGCATTCATGCAGGGAGTGTAGCATTCATGCAGGGAGTGTAGCATTCATGCAGGGAGTGTAGCATTCATGCAGGGAGTGTAGCATTCATGCAGGGAGTGTAGCATTCAAAGAAAAAGGCCAGTAACCCCAGAAAAGAACTTGGTACCTGCAGTGTTAATGGAAGGGGATTCCCCTTCCAAACACTAGCAGGTACCACCTTCTTCCCTCCTCCCATCCTCCACACATCAACAACTCTTCAATAAATGTAAGTGACATGTTATTGTACTATTTATTTCTTATTTTTTTTATAAAATTATGTTTATTTTAATGTCAAAAAGTCCTAAAAAAATATTTTATTTAATACTTTTGGATGGCTGGGACGGATTAATTTTATTTCCATTATTTCTTATGGGGAAAATAGAATCGGAGTTCGACCAAACCGGTGGTCGACGGGCCCTCTGTGACGGATTGCCGACGAGAACCGGGGGCTCACTGTACTGTTTTATACTTCATGTCTCATTGTTTTCTGTTTAGATAAATGTACATTTTATGTAAAAAAATTATTTTTTAAATACTTGTGTGTGTCTGGAACGGATTAATTTGATTTACATTACAGTAGACCGTCATTTAGCACGATAGTTACGTTCCTGAAAAAGTCGTGTTAGATAATTTTGTGTTAAATAATTAAAAGAACTAATGGGAAAAATAGGGTTACGTTCCTGGTAGTCCCCAAAAAGCCAAACAAGTTTTTTTTAGACCAACAGATCTTACAAAAATAAAAGTGAATATGTAATTGTAGTTCATTATCGTGATGTATTATGTTGTTTTTACTGCTTAAGACTACAAATGTAACAAAATAATAGTATTTACCATAAATTGTGGGTGCTGGTGTTTGTGGATGATTGTGGAGAGAGTGGAGAGTTATGCTGTGGCCCTACTGGGCTGAGGTGGATGGTAGAGGTTCTGGAACTGAAGTCGATGGTTGTACTGAGTGTCTAACTTTAAGTCATTCAGTAAGTCAGTCAAGTCATTCAGTCAGTAAGTCAGTCAAGTCATTCAGTCAGTAAGTCAGTCAAGTCGTTCAGTCAGTAAGTCAGTCAAGTCATTCAGTCAGTAAGTCAGTCAAGTCATTCAGTCAGTAAGTCAGTCAAGTCATTCAGTCAGTAAGTCAGTCAAGTCAGTCAGTAAGTCAGTCAGTCAAGTCAGTCAGTCACACAAACTTATGTTTACCTCTTTTTATGTGTACAAAGTAACACTTCATTACAGCCACGGGTTATGTCTTGTCTAATATTCTTCACAAACACAGCTGGCTTGTAGCAGAGGACTTTTATTTGATGTGTATGAAATACGTACGAATGCTGGGATGGTGGGGTCCAGGGTGGCTGGGGAAGGCCGGTGGTGTCCGCTGAACAACAACAAGGCTGCTTGTGGGAATGGTTATTTGTTTTTCCTTCCCGCAAACTGTAAGTAAGTTTATTCAAGTATACGTACACAGATACAGTTACGAAGATTATCATACATAGCAGCATATGTGTAGAGAACCTAGGATAACCCAAAAAAGTCAGAGTGACTTATTTCCATTGTCTGCTATGTATGATAATCAATGTAACTGTACTTACCTAATTGTGGTTGCAGGGGTCAAAACTCAGCTCCTGGCCCCGTGTATCTGAATAAACTTACAGTTTGCGGGAAGGAAAAACAAATTCCCTTTTCCTCTAAGCACGAGGATTGGGCTTACACTTGAAATCACCTGATGCATTACTGAAAAGGAGCAAGGTGAAGCGATCCTTTGCTGTCTTGAAGCCTGGTGCACTTTTCTCTTGCTGACTAATATGAGTTCGTGTTGGCATTTTCTTCCAGAAAACACTTCTCTCGTCAGCATTAAACACTTGATGTGGCTCATAGGCACCCTCAGTAGGACCCCCACTGACTCAATGGTTTAACCCACCGATGGCTGCCGTTCGCTCAAAAAATTTTCCACTCCCGTGAACCGTGTAATATCATTTTTACGCCGTGTTAGATAATAATGTGCCGCAATTTTTCAATCGTGCAATACCCGTAACGTGTAACATAATCTCATGCTAAATGACGGTCTACTGTATTTCTTATGGGGAAAATGGTTTTGAAAGTCGTCCATTTTGAATTTCCGCAGACTCTCTGGAACGGATTATGGACGATTTTCAAGGGCCCACTGTAAGTTCGTAACTCGAGGTACCACTGTATTGTGATTTAATTTTGTATAGGAAAGTATAAGTGCTCTCTTATGTACTGGGCAACCTACTACTATTATGTTACAGCGATCAGTGTCAGTGATGTGTTAGTACACATAATTCATAGTGCCCTCAGATTTGCTGTGGTGGGTTTTGGCAGCCCAGTCCATAACCAGGCCTTGTGGTGAATCAGGGCTTGATTAACCAGGCTGTTACTGTTGGCTGCACATAAACCGATGTACGAACTACAGCCCGGCTGGTCAGATACTGACTTCAGGTGCCTGTCCAGCTCATTCTTGAAGATAGCCAGGGGTTCATGGTGTGAGTGCCATCTAAAAAATTTCCTGCCCCATGCAGTGCATGATGGGAACTGCTACCCTCTGATCCTGTGTTTGGGATAAAATAGAGAATTTGAGGTGCTTCCTCGGGTGTTTTTCATAGTTTTATTGGCTGTTTCTTGATGCTAGTAGACAGACTGGAAGACACTAGTAAAATAGAGAAAATTTTGGTCAGTGGCTTGAAATAGGCCTCAGAGTAGTGTAAATGATCGATTTGGGGTGATTTTCCGGGGAAGGGTATGGGCCCTATATACCCTACCTTTCCACACCCTCAGTCTGTTTTATGGGGGTTTTCTAGGTCTGTTTCAATTTTTGGACATTGAAGGTTTCAGTAAGTAAGTAAGCAAGCAAGTTTTATTTAGGCTTTAGACAGGACATCTCCACTGCCTCCAGCCACCTCCTCACTGCAGCATTTGCAACCCATGCTTCACACCCATATAAGAGTGTTGGTACCACTATACTTTCGTACATTCCCTTCTTTGCCTCCATGGATAACATTTTATGTCTCCACAGATACCTCAACGCACCACTCACCTTTTTTCCACATCAATTCTATGGTTAACCTAATATAGGTCTCAAATTTGGTGAAATCACTGTTGCGTAAAGTGCTTCCTGGCTTCCAACTTCAAGCCTACATGATTTCAAATGCATTATATCGAATTCTGCATTTTTGGTGTCATTACCTATACAAAAAGATTTTCTGTCGTTTTAGAGAATAAAATTGTCTTTGTTTTTCAAAATTGTGGAAACAGAAGGGGCTTTCAATTTGGTGGTATGTGGACAGTTTAGGGGTTAATAAAGAGTTTCTCTAGAAGTGCCAATTCAGATAGGTGGTAACTAGCCTGAACACTTGCATTAATAATTTGAGATAGTTTGAGTGCTTCATTATGCACCCTATATCCAAATTTTAAAGCTTAGATGTATACAATGGGCTCAAGGACTGGACTGGGTAGTAACATTCTGTTTGCTAAGCAAGTTAGAGTAGCTATGTATAGTGAAGTATTTACAATAATACAGTGGTACCCCGACTTACGATATTTTTTCATTCCAGAATGCTGTTCAAGTGCCATTACCAAACGAATTTATCTCCATAAGAAATGATGTAAAATAGACTAGTCCTTTTAGACCCCCAAAATTACACTTACAGAAGCATTTAAAAAAATCAACTTACATAAAAGGGTGTGTTTGGGGACCATCGTAAGTCGGGGTACCACTGTAATTGGTTTATAACATTAGTCAGGGGTTAGTTACACACAGAATTCATGCCTTGAGCATTGTTACAAAATGCAACATCAATAAAGTATAGACATCTCCAGAGAATACTAGAAGGTCAACTTATTGATCCCCCTTAGACTCTAGCCTGTTTCTGGTTTTGCAACAGTTTGTCAGAGAATATTCTGGTCCAGTTATACTTTAAAATTAAGAGCTTTATCAACAGCACTTTGAGACTGCAACTGGATGAATATAAATCAACTACATAATATTTGAGTTTCTTTAATATCAAGTGTGGAGAAAATTTTCTCCAAGGTGGGGGCATCAGCCCTTTCAGCATGAGGGACGATCCTCTCAGAAAGGGCAGTGGCGTCTTGTTTGCTTCCACATCAAGTAATTGAAAGCAGATGCTTTACCATCGGGTACCAGTCACAAGACATGCCACTTCCTTGTAAGATACGTCACGGCTGACCACTGTTGCAACTAGGGTGGGTTAATGAGAGACAATCGATCTCTTATGGCAGCAGGAAAATTAAGAAAAACTTGCAACCACTTTAGTACCTTGTTAAAGATAGCATACACAGTCGTCTAAGCCCAGACATCACGAAATAAAGAATCTTATATAGCTTCCTGTAGAAGTATAGCAAGTAAAAGAAACATGCTTGATCGACACTTCTTTTGTGTGTCGGAAGAAGCCAGGGCAAGCTGGGGCCAGTGCAGGGCGCTGAGGATTAGATTGCTATAAACTACGGACTGAGGAGTGTGTTACGAGCGCGTACATTGACCTAAACAACGGAATGAACAGTGTGTCCTCAAACATACTGACAATCTCCATCTACACAAATTAGTAAAGTAAAGTAAGTAAAGTAAATTTTATTTCTTTGCAAGTATACATAGATATTGGTGGTTACAATCATAAAACTGAAATGCAAGGAGAGCCACTGGCATGCCATGGCATTAGGGGTAGCTTAATCTAATGACTTATAGACTATGTACATAATACTAGAGAAATTGATTGAGTTTATTATAGTTATATATTTTATTTCAAATTACAATATGATGATATTATACTGTTAAAATGACAATATGATGATATTAAATTGTAACAAGTGTTTAGGAGGATGGTAATATAAAATTGAGATTATCTTAAGGATAATAACATTGAGCATTTTTGAAAGTAGTTTACAGTATGAGTACAGTGGTACCTCGACTTACGTTGTTATCACCTTACGTTATATTCGATATCCGTTACTTATAACGTAAGAAATTTGAATGCGACATCCGTTGATTGATTCGTCTTACGCCTTTCGTACCGGACCTGTCCGCTTGGAGCCCAGCTGAGCGCGCACTCCAGGGAGCGTCAGTGTGCTATTGTTTACAAGCGAGAGCGACCACCCACCCACACCCACGCATTCATACCAGTATATTGTCATTATTCCACTGTTTTTAGTGCTTGCAACTGC
>WNWK01028479.1:0-25340 GCA_009830355.1 Cherax destructor | reverse complement strand
ACTGTCCTGACAGCTCTAGTAAACGTGGCTCCCTAGTGACACTATCTGACGCTCCTAGTAAACATTGCCTCCTAGTGACACTGTCTGACGCTCCTAGTAAACATTGGCTCCTAGCGACACTATCTGACGCTCCTAGTGGTTCATCAGTCAGTATAGTAAACAGTTTTATTGTTCTACGTTCTGACATAAGCTGATAGTGGAAGAGATTTGTTAAGTTATACCATGAATTAAGAAAGGTCCTGGACTTCACCTTACGAAACAGACACAGCAAATGCGATAGTAATTATGGACAAGATAGATTATAGTGGAAAAATGAACATGTTGTTACGTGCCTCTTAAAAGTCTAAAAATAAGTGCTAAAAAATGCAACACATTTTATTTGTAAGATAATATCTCTGGGATAACTGGAGAATAACTCATCTGATCGGCTTCAAATTTGCACCAATGGAATATTTCTCTGAACACAAGATTCACACTGACATTGGCTGGAAAATAATCCGGATTTTCTAGTTTTAATGAAGAAATTGTGACATCATTTTTTATTCAATATCTAATTAATGTTTCTTCTGATTGGCTTCAAACCTTGAACGCCTGTGTACCTTAATAAGAAGAACTTTTATATTAGTGTTTGGTTGTGTGGATATCAAAGTGGGTTATTAAAAAAATCAATATAAATATTTTTCTTAAAGAATTATAGAGGATTTTCAATAGAATGTTAAGTAATGTGAAAATAAACCTGGAAAAACTAAACATCCGCCGATTTATTTATATTTGTTTTTTTTCAAAAATTTTCATTTATTACTGGAGAATGTCTTATTCGATCGGATTCAAATTTTCAACACTTGCCTGCGTGGGTACACTATAACCAATGTTACATAGACCATTTCCACATTGTTGTTTCCTTGTTATTGCTAGAAAAAGGCTCCCTTGATCGGCCATTTTGTCACATACAACGTCGAAATAGTATAGAAATATTTTGACTTATTACATTATTTTCTCCTTAATGCTGATGAGGGGCTCTTGATTCGAGGAACTGGGCTTACCTTTCCCTAGTTTGAATCGAATTTGAATGCCTCCCCTTCCCTAGATGACCTCTACGGTTTGGTGCTCTCTTCTGATTACAATATAATAATTCTGAGCAGCGCTAATCTTCAATAACTGATGCAGCGTAAGACAGGGATAGAGACCTTCCTTAGGTTGAAGCTGCGTAGGCACAAGTTTTGATGGATTATGTGCAGTAACTGGGAAATGCATCTTCTGGTAAGCTTTAAACTTTGAGTGGTGATGTGTTACCCTCTTGATTTTAGGGTGTGTAGGTTATCATATGTCAGTTTTATGAATCACACTGATGGTCATGGTACAACACACTGATGGTCATGGTACAACACACTGATGGTCATGGTACAACACACTGATGGTCATGGTACAACACACTGATGGTCATGGTACAACACACTGATGGTCATGGTACAACACACTGATGGTCATGGTACAACACACTGATAGTCATGGTACAATACACTGATGGTCATGGTACAACACACTGATGGTCATGGTACAACACACTGATGGTCATGGTACAATACACTGATGGTCATGGTACAACACACTGATGGTCATGGTACAATACACTGATGGTCATGGTACAACACACTGATGGTCATGGTACAATACACTGATGGTCATGGTACAACACACTGATGGTCATGGTACAACACACTGATGGTCATGGTACAACACACTGATGGTCATGGTACAATACACTGATGGTCATGGTACAATACACTGATGGTCATGGTACAACACACTGATGGTCATGGTACAACACACTGATGGTCATGGTACAACACACTGATGGTCATGGTACAACACACTGATGGTCATGATTACCCTAATATTCAGTTATCCTAACTTAAATCACCTTACTGGTCTTTTATGTTCACCTGTGTGCCTCAAGACCATTGTTTAATATGGGAATGTTATATACATTACATAACCAGTACATAATTACTTTCTTAAAACCTAGTCAATCTTATTTTATTCTACGTAGGTCCCAGTTTATTTTTTTGGATAAATTTATAAATTTTATAATATTGTTTTTCATGCGATAATTTCTGAGTGCCAAATGAGCATTCCATGCTTATACCGTGATAATTCAACTCCTGAGTGGCTTCAAGCTTGACGTGCTTGTGTATTTTAGGATATTGGTCTTTTTTAGCTTCTTTGAAAGGTTTCAATTATATTTAGGCAGTATATGTCCTAACTTGCAGTTTTTATTGAAGAAATTTGGATATTATTTTCCATATGATGACTTATGAATATCACTTCTGATTATCTTCAGATCTTCAAAACTAATACATTTATTAATCATTATTATTATTATTATTATTATTATTATTATTATTATTATTATTATTATTATTATTATTATTATTATATGGGTGCAGTAGAAGTAGTAATGGAATCTGTGTTGGGTATTAGGCCTTAAATAAGCGTAGGTTAGTTGGAATTCGGGAGAGATAAACATTATCAGTGACACACATTGACACCTCCATCCCTCACCCACACCTCCCTCCCTCACCCACACCTCCATGCCTCACCCACACCTCCATCCCTCACCCACACCTCCCTCCCTCACCCACACCTCCATGCCTCACCCACACCTCCATCCCTCACCCACACCTCCATCCCTCACCCACACCTCCATCCCTCACCCACACCTCCATCCCTCACCCACACCTTCATCCCTCACCCACACCTCCATCCCTCACCCACACCTCCATGCCTCACCCACACCTCCATCCCTCACCCACACATACATGCCTCACCCACACCTCCATCCCTCACCCACACCTCCATCCCTCACCCACACCTCCATCCCTCACCCACACCTCCATCCCTCACCCACACCTCCATCCCTCCCCACATCTCCATGCCTCACCCACACCTCCATCCCTCTCCCACACCTCCCTTCCTCATCCTCACCATCAACTCTCACCCTATTTCCAGCCCCCACCTATTCCTCCATCTCTTATCCATTCCTTTAACTCAAACCCATCACTCTATCCCTTCCGTATTCCTTATTTTTCCCACCTCTCTAACCCTAACCTGCAATTCTAATCCTCAACCACTCCAATCTCATCCATTTGTCTACTGCTCACCCATTCCTGCAGTACTACCCTTCCTCTAACCCTCACCTTCACCCCTCACCCTCACCCTTCACCGTCACCTTCACCCCTCACCTCCAGGCCTCGCCTTCACCTTCAACCCTCACCCTAATGCAGTGAGCGAGGAGTGAGAGATAAACAAGGCCACTTAGACGGATACATAAAAGGCAGACACAAGACAGGCGACATGATCATCACAGAGAGGAAATAATGAGTAAGATGCCCATTAAGCTTTAAACTTGACAGATGAAGCAAGACTGTTGAAAGCGACCAAATGGATCTAAAAACTAGTGTGACTATAGAGGGAGTGAATCAGGTAAACAGCAACGCCTCAGTAAAGGAAGTGGGCAAATAGTTGAATCAGAAAATGTTTCTGATGTTCTTTGCCAAAGTTAGGAACTACTGGGGAGTTCAGAGACTGGGGAGTTCAGAGACTGGGGAGTTCAGAGACTGGGGAGTTCAGAGACTGGGGAGTTCAGAGACTGGGGAGTTCAGAGACTGGGGAGTTCAGAGACTGGGGAGTTCAGAGACTGGGAAGTTCAGAGACTGGGGAGTTCAGAGACTGGGGAGTTCAGAGACTGGGAAGTTCAGAGACTGGGGAGTTCAGAGACTGGGGAGTTCAGAGACTGGGGAGTTCAGAGACTGGGGAGTTCAGAGAGCCCCTAACAACCGCAGATGTTTTGGAACTGTAATTACCCATTGAAAAAAAGACGAATAGGATCAATATTTTTTTAGTAGTTAAAGTAGGATTAAGTAACTCCATGTTAAAAAAAAGTTTGAACATCATGAAGAGGAACATTATCATTGAGAGACTGTGCATGTTACTGGTTGACTGTGGTCACAGTCCCAGGAAGGAGAAGCAAGTTTTCATATCTTCACTTAATTACACAATTATTTTCCCCCACTTGTTTAGTAAGGTTTTGAAGTGACTGAGATGTACAGAAGAAAAATAACCAATTAAAATGAGTTACATCTTAATGTAGCCACCAGGAAAAACAATTAGACGAGTCTTGAGATTTAATTATGAGAGGAATTCCAAGTTTATGAATTCTAGGAAAGGAATAGGAATCGAGGATAGAGGTACATGATTTTGAAGCCATCTGAGGCACAGTGCCAGCAAGATGGTGTGCAGAGCCAGGCTCATCATGAAGGATCTGTTACACTTGTGGCTACTTCCTTGGTCGACTTCTCTTTCTTTAACATAGTCGATAATTAAACCAGTGCTAATACGAGAGACACAGAGAGAGAGAGAGAGAGAGAGAGGGGGCCAACATTGTCAAAGTACCACACTTGGCTCTACTTCGAGGACAGCGAAAAGCAAGCTTCTATACCACAAGACGGGCAGCCAGCAGCAACTTCACTCTGGCTGTACCCTTCTCCAGAACATCACTTCTTCTGAAATCATTTATCCCCAGGATGACTCGAGTCTGGAACACATTCGTACAGCATTATGATGTCAACGAGATAAAGTCAGTAGTTCAAATGAAAATGCTTGTCCACAGATGGCTCACAGCTGGTCCACAGATGGCTCACAGCTGGTCCACAGATGGCTCACAGCTGGTCCACAGATGGCTCCAACTTCATCCTGTTCCCTACTTGTATGTTTCATAATAATAAAAATGCTTTCAAATGAGCTGATGTAGGTAACAGCTCTTAGCTTGTCAATAAAGTTAGGGATCCTTAACTTGTAAATATGTTGTCAATAAACTAAGGGATCCTTAACCTAACCTTGTCATACCCTGTGTAAAAAAAAAATTAAAAAAAAATGTAAAGAGAGAGCGAGGAGAGAGAGAGAGAGAGAGAGAGAGAGAGAGAGAGAGAGAGAGAGAGAGAGAGAGAGAGAGAGAGAGAGAGAGAGAAAAAAAAAGAGAGAGAGAGAGAGAGAGAGAGGGAGGGGAGACATGATCGAGGTATAGAAAAATAAACACATAAGCATAGTTCCTTGCTAATGTGAGTTGTCACGAGAGCACATGAAATTCCTCTATTTTTTCATAGTGGTTGTCTTGCATATTTTGATATCACCTGTTTACTGTGATCTTTTTGCAGTGAAGACGTGTCTTGTGTAACTGGCTCCTAGAATTTAACCCTGCCAAATGCAAAGTCATGAAGATCGGGGAAGGGCAAAGAAGACCGCAGACAGAGTATAGTCTAGGTGGCCAAAGACTACAAACCTCACTCAAGGAAAAAGATCTTGGGGTGAGTATAATACCGAGCACATCTCCTGAGGCACACATCAATCAGATAACTTCTGCAGCATACGAGCGGCTGGCAAACCTAAGAATAGCGTTCCAATACCTCTCCACATGAAAAGGAAATACATCCTATCTCTACGGTTATCCCTCCCAGCAAGGAGCTAGCTCACATAATATACAACACACATATGAGAGAGAGAGAGAGAGAGAGAGAGAGAGAGAGAGAGAGAGAGAGAGAATGTCTTTCTTCCAGTTACTGCTGTCTATATTAAGTTGCAGTGTTTAGCTGTATACATTTTATAACAGCTGAACAAGTGTCATAACCTACATTAATGACATATGTTCATCACCAATTACATACTGTTTCTGGGATAGACAGCCGTAGTAATGTTAATTATTGGTTTACAAAGTTATGTATATCAGTACTAGGTTATTTAATGTCATGTTGGTAAGACCAGTCAATCACATTATTATTCCAATAAAGTTTTTTCTTGGCCCCAGAGAGTCAGCAACAATAACAAGGAAGTATAAGATAAGATAAGATTTTCTTCGGATTTTTAACCCAGGAGGGTTAGCCACCCAGGACTGTCTGTCTTATTTCCATTGTGGTCCTCAATCTTGTCCCCCAGGATGCGACCCACACCAGTCGACTAACACCCATGTACCTATTTGCTGCTAGGTGAACATGGCAACAGGTGTAAGGAAACACGTCGAAATGTTTCCACCCCCCCGGGAATCGAACCCGGGCCCTCCGTGTGTGAAGCGAGAGCTTTAGCCACCAGACCACCGGGGCACCGATGATGACTCTCACCTTCAACTTAAGTTCATTTACTTAACAAAAGTTGGTCTTCAACTTCTACTTTGTGTTATTTGTCTCAAGATATAAGTGACTCAGTGGAGGTCAAACTTCCTCTTATCAAACTTCACACGAAGATTACACATAAACTTAGTGAGAACTTCAGAACAAACTGTGCTGGTTCAGAGAACCGAGACTTGTAGCAACACTTGGGTATCTTTATTGTAGAAACGTTTCGCCATCAAGTGGGGAAACGTGGCTGAGGGACTGATTACCTGAAACTACTTTCAATCTTACACCAGTCTTCTCTCTGCCGCACTTAGGAAGTCATTTGGCGAAACGTTTCCTCAACAAAAATTCCCAAGTGTTGCACAGTTGTCTCAAACACCAGAACAAAATTAGACTAGAGGCATCACATGAAGTCTCTGTGATGATGGTCAGGGCCAGTATCCCACACTCACTATTGAGGAGACCTGAAGTCTCTGTGATGATGGTCAGGGCCAGTATCCCACACTCACTATTGAGGAGACCTGAAGTCTCTGTGATGATGGTCAGGGCCAGTATCCCACACTCACTATTGAGGAGACCTGAAGTCTCTGTGATGATGGTCAGGGCCAGTATCCCACACTCACTATTGAGGAGTTATGAAGTCTCTGTGATGATGGTCAGGGCCAGTATCCCACACTCACTATTGAAGAGACATGAAGTCTCTGTGATGATGGTCAGGGCCAGTATCCCACACTCACTATTGAGGAGACATGAAGTCTCTGTGATGATGGTCAGGGCCAGTATCCCACACTCACTATTGAGGAGACCTTCATCAAGTCTTGCATCATGTCTAAGGTTCGTCTGTTTTTTGTTGAGGCAAATCACGATTGTCATATGTCAGTGAACATTCTTGATCAAGAAGTGAGAAAGATAAATTACTCAGAAATATTTGTAATTCAAGTGAATGAGGCAACAGATATCGCCTTTGCTCACTGTCAGGATTTCTATTTTTCCATCAACTTGAAACAACTACTGATGCTGGCAGGGTTATGAATATAGTTTCAGCATATTTTTTGGAAACGTAGGCCTCTCAAAAGACCAGCTCTGTAGGGTTTGTACTGATGGTGCTCCTGCAGTGCTTGGCTCACGATGAAGATTCATCCGATTGGTTAAAGAGAAAACTCCAGTGTTGAAGATACTCTCTGAAGGATTCACGTGGGACACTTGCCTTGATGACCCCTGCCTCCACATTGCCATAAAAATTATGAAATGCATCGAAGGTAGCACAGTGAAAACACAACTATTTTAAAAACTGTGCCAGGATCTGGATTCAGCTCATCAGAATCTCTTGTTTCATGCGAAAGTTCGCTGGTTATTCGAGGGTAACATATTGGCACACATTCTGGAATTACGGGAAGAACTGAGCACATTCAAGTATGCGCGAGGGATAGTTGATCTTCCAGTTTCACTCAACAGTGAATGTTTTGTTCTTCCTCTTGTTTACTTCCTGGATATATTTCCACCACTGAATGAAATAAATCTGAACTTCAAGAAAAAGAGTACAATAACTGCCACATTATCTGTGTACAGTCTTACATTGTCTGTGTACAGTCTTACATTGTCTGTTTACAGTCTTACATTGTCTGTGTACAGTCTTACATTGTCTGTGTACAGTCTTACATTGTCTGTGTACAGTCTTACATTGTCTGTGTACAGTCTTACATTGTCTGTGTACAGTCTTACATTGTCTGTGTACAGTCTTACATTGTCTGTGTACAGTCTTACATTGTCTGTGTACAGTCTTACATTGTCTGTGTACAGTCTTACATTGCAAAACTTGAACTCTGGAAGCAAAAGCGGGATAGCAGCTGTATTTCAGCTTTCCACAGTCTCACCAAACAGTTTTTACATGACAGTATCAAAGAACATCTGTAATTCTTGGCTGAACAACTCAAGCAATACCTCCATGAAAAACATATGTCGAGATGTCGAGTACATTATATACCTGACGAGTCACAGGAAGAGTTCTTGAACCTCATCAACAATAATACCACTAAGGACAGGCTTACAGAAGAAGAACTTGGCACATTTTGGAAGAAGAAAAGCGAAGTTCATTGCAGACTTGATTAAGTTTCTATGACAACTTTGTTACCATTCTCCTCACAATACTTCCTGAGTTGGGATTCGCCAGACTACTGGCAATGAAGACGCAACACCGAGTTAAGATGGATGATAAACTTGATCTCTGAAGTGTCTCCTCCACCGCTTAGAAAAATATACGAACTCTCATGACAATGAAACAAGTGTCATGTTCTTCATTAACTCTGTCCACCCTTGTTCCATCTTTATTCTTTATTACTTTCCCTCACTTCTCATTCCTCTCTTCTCAACCTTCCCTTTTCTTCTCACTTCCATATATTTTTTTTCCAAAAGATTAATTTTGTTACTTATGGAAATATGACTCACGAAATTGTAATGACACGATTGCAAACAAACCATACCACGGGTGGGGTTCGAACCCGCGGTCAGAGAGTCTCGAAACCAGACCGTCGCGTTAGCCACTGGAAACAATTATTGTATTAGTTGAAATTTGTTATGTTATTGAGATACGTTGTTTTAGTTATACGAAGAATGAGTCACTGATAAAGACTTATTTTTAATGTATTGTTTAGTAGTGTGTTTTGATAGTAAAGCTTCCGGATATAATGTGTTCTAGAATGTATATTGGAATCTATAAAATTTTCCATGGAATATAGTGGTTCACGGATACTGTGACATTCTCTAAATGGTCTATAAAAAACAGTTTATAATCCCGTGATTCATTCAATCAAAGTAGTGTTCAGATTTCAGAATTATCTATCTCCATACATTTTAAAATGGTTTTAAACTTAAAAATTACAGTTTTGTTATTGCTGCTGATGTAAACAGTTTATTACATACAATATTTTTTTTTTTTTTTTTTTGACATTTGGAAATATTTGGCTCAGGATCACAATATCAAAAAGATTTTGATCTTTATGTTCCAATTTTATTTCATATATATTATATTTTAAAACATTATTAATGAATGGCGCATAGAGAAATTATTATTGAAAGGTATCTAAAGTCTATCAATAAAACGTTTAGTGAAATTTGGTTCCTTTTTTGGCTGTTAATAAGTATCGCCGAAGGTAAACCTTGAAGTGGTTGGCTGAATTTTTTTCTCCAACTGTTCATTATTATCCTCCAACTCTTCGTTATTATCCTCCAACTCTTCGTTATTATCCTCCAACTCTTCGTTATTATCCTCCAACTCTTCGTTATTATTCTTCAACTCTTCGTTATTATTTCGTTCATAACAAGGAAAAGCCTCTTCCGATCAGCCTCAAAATTTTAGCGCTGGTTTATGGTGAAGGAGGCAACGTTCTTGCATCTATTGACCATTGTAGGTGCTCCAATGTTGACCAGTGTAGGTGGTCCAATGTTTACCAGTGTAGGTGCTCTGATGTTGACCAGTGTAGGTGGTCCAATGTTGACCAGTGTAGGTGCTCTGATGTTGACCAGTGTAGGTGCTCTGATGTTGACCAGTGTAGGTGCTCTGATGTTGACCAGTGTAGGTGCTCTGATGTTGACCAGTGTAGGTGCTCTGATGTTGACCAGTGTATGTGCTCTGATGTTGACCAGTGTAGGTGCTCTGTTGTTGACCAGTGTAGGTGCTCTGATGTTGACCAGTGTAGGTGCTCTGATGTTGACCAGTGTAGGTGCTCCATTGTTGACCAGTGTAGGTGCTCTGATGTTGACCAGTGTAGGTGCTCTGATGTTGACCAGTGTAGGTGCTCTGATGTTGACCAGTGTAGGTGCTCTGATGTTGACCAGTGTAGGTGCTCTGATGTTGACCAGTGTAGGTGCTCTGATGTTGACCAGTGTAGGTGCTCTGATGTTGACCAGTGTAGGTGCTCTGATGTTGACCAGTGTAGGTGCTCTGATGTTGACCAGTGTAGGTGCTCTGATGTTGACCAGTGTAGGTGCTCCATTGTTGACCAGTGTAGGTGCTCTGATGTTGACCAGTGTAGGTGCTCTGATGTTGACCAGTGTAGGTGCTCCGATGTTGACCAGTGTAGGTGCTCTGATGTTGACCAGTGTAGGTGCTCTGATGTTGACCAGTGTAGGTGCTCTGATGTTGACCAGTGTAGGTGCTCCATTGTTGACCAGTGTAGGTGCTCTGATGTTGACCAGTGTAGGTGCTCCAATGTTGACCAATGTAGGTGGTCCAATGTTGACCAGTGTAGGTGCTCTGATGTTGACCAGTGTAGGTGCTCCATTGTTGACCAGTGTAGGTGCTCCAATGTTGTAAAACTCATTCCGTGATTGCCAGACTGAGTTCAGTAACTCTGAAAAGCCTCTGTTGCTTGGCTTCCAACGTTCAAAGAAAGCGCCTCTTACTTCATCAACACAGGAGACTGAAAGTAAAGTGCAGCTTCACATTTACTAATTTTATGAGCAAAATAGTGTGAGATTTTTTATCACATTAACCAAATTGAGTATTTTTTTATGACCATCTTCAGTATTTAATGACTCATACAGCTAATAGACAGGATGATGCTCATTAAGTTTAGTTTGTGAGAGCAAATTTGTCAACATACAAAATTATTAAAAAATTGGAATCGCTGGAATATTTGCAATAACAGTTAAAAGCCCACAATCCACGGTACGGGCGGGGATTGAACTCGCTGCGAGTGTCTGAAAACTCCAGCCTATGCTAACCTTCCTGGATGAATCTTATTGTAACCAGCTGGTCCAGTGGCTATCGCGTCGGTCTGGAGTTTTACGGCTCACTCGCCGCGAGTTCAATCCCCCCCCGTACCCTGGTTTGTTAGCAATCGTGTCATTACAATTTCGTGAGTCAGTAGAAAGCCCCTTCTGACCAGCTTCAAATTTTCAGCTCAGATGTTGTCCAGAAAGTGAGGTTTATTATTAGACTACATAAGTCCAAATTTGCCAATTTTATTGTGAAGGTTTACTCGGCCGTGTCACACCTTAAGAAAGCATTTGACAATGCTGGCTCATCCTTATGGAAAGAAAAAGATAGGAAATTCAATAATAACATAAGATAAACTATTTTATTATAATAAACATCAGTCAATAATATAAAACAATTAAACAAGAAATTAATTCTACTTTAAGATAAATGAAATATATAAATAAATAATAATCCAAAGCTAATTTCTACACAGATGTCTTGGGGTATAGAATGGTGCCATGTCGATGACCTGGACACACAGCTTTGAATGATTCTGGAACACGACACTGTTGTCGATGATGGGGGGACACAGCTGGTCGTGACTTAGCCCACGGTGTCCACAACAAGATTATATTTTCTTCCAAGGAGAGGTGGACTGATCCTCTGACCTGCTGTTGAGACTACGTAGTCAGTCAAGACTCCCGGAACGCTGGTGTAGTTACTACTGGGAGAATGCTGTGTAGCTGACTGGGTGGTGTGCTAAGTGTGGAAGGGTGCGGTCGGACCAGTGTAGGTAGAGAGGTGTAGCGACGTCTCTTGATACTTAGATCAATACTCCCTTAATCTTATCTCTGCATGCGTCGGATGACCCGAGCCCACAATCAAGGCTAAAATGCGGAATAGGAAAAATATAGTTACACACCGCTCGATAAATCACTCACATGATAGGCGTGTGGCCTTTAAAAGAAATGGTGAGGATTAAACAAATTATCGAACTCAAATCAAGGCAGGAATAAATTTAAGTCCAAAATCGAAAATAAGAGTGAAGCTCTTATTAAGACAAACAATCCCAACAATAAATTAGACAGGAGCAGAACAAATACAGATGCTTTGGGAGCCGCCAGTCAAGTGAATCCCCGAAGGTCTGAGACGATCAAGTCATCTTCTACCAGGTGTAAGAAGGATGGGGGATAGCGGGAGCTTGTCGCCCAAACTACCTTAACAAGCAGTCTGTCCAACAAACTACCACCATACATTCATACTTTCCCTACTCCTATCTAGTGAACTTCTTCCTCGCATTTATTAAGTATATTGTGCTGTTTACATTCCTTGGATAAATAAGGAACGCCTTTTCTGACTGCCTTCAAAACATTAATATTGATGCATTTCATAAGAATTATTACACACAGTAAGATTAAAGTGTTGGTGCAAACTTCATATTTTACTAAAATTCCTAAATAAAAATCTAATAGTAGGTTTTTAATTAAAACTCTTAGGGCGTGTGTATCGTAGCGGGAAGCTAGACTGAAACTCTAAGGGCGGGTGTATCGTAGCGGGAAGCCAGACTGAAACTCTAAGGGCGGGTGTATCGTAGCGGGAAGCTAGACTGAAACTCTAAGGGCGTGTGTATCGTAGCGGGAAGCTAGACTGAAACTCTAAGGGCGGGTGTATCGTAGCGGGAAGCTAGACTGAAACTCTAAGGGCGTGTGTATCGTAGCGAGAAGCTAGACTGAAACTCTAAGGGCGGGTGTATCGTAGCGGAAGCCAGACTGAAACTCTAAGGGCGGGTGTATCGTAGCGGAAGCTAGACTGAAACTCTAAGGGCGTGTGTATCGTAGCGGGAAGCTAGACTGAAACTCTAAGGGCGGGTGTATCGTAGCGGGAAGCTAGACTGAAACTCTAAGGGCGTGTGTATCGTAGAGGGAAGCCAGACTGAAACTCTAAGGGCGGGTGTATCGTAGCGGGAAGCCAGACTGAAACTCTAAGTGCAAGTGTATCGTAGCGGGAAGCCAGACTGAAACTCCAAGCATGGGTGTATCGTAGCGGAAGCTAGACTGAAACTCTAAGGGCGGGTGTATCGTGGCAGGAAGCTAGACTGAAACTCTAAGGGCAGGTGTATCGTGCGGAAGCTAGACTGAAACTCTAAGGGCGTGTGTATCGTAGCGGAAGCCAGACTGAAACTCTAAGGGCGTGTGTATCGTAGCGGAAGCCAGACTGAAACTCTAAGGGCGGGTGTATCGTAGCGGGAAGCTAGACTGAAACTCTAAGGGCGGGTGTATCGTAGCTTGAAGCCAGACTGAAACTCTAAGGGCGTGTGTATCGTAGCGGAAGCCAGACTGAAACTCTAAGGGCGGTGTATCGTAGCGGAAGCCAGACTGAAACTCTAAGGGCGTGTGTATCGTAGCGGAAGCCAGACTGAAACTCTAAGTGCAAGTGTATCGTAGCGGGAAGCCAGACTGAAACTCCAAGCGTGGGTGTATCGTAGCGGGAAGCTAGACTGAAACTCTAAGGGCGTGTGTATCGTAGCGGGAAGCTAGACTGAAACTCTAAGGGCGGGTGTATCGTAGCGGGAAGCCAGACTGAAACTCTAAGGGCGGGTGTATCGTAGCGGGAAGCTAGACTGAAACTCTAAGGGCGTGTGTATCGTAGCGGGAAGCTAGACTGAAACTCTAAGGGCGGGTGTATCGTAGCGGGAAGCTAGACTGAAACTCTAAGGGCGTGTGTATCGTAGCGGGAAGCCAGACTGAAACTCTAAGGGCGGGTGTATCGTAGCGGGAAGCCAGACTGAAACTCTAAGTGCAAGTGTATCGTAGCGGGAAGCCAGACTGAAACTCCAAGCATGGGTGTATCGTAGCGGGAAGCTAGACTGAAACTCTAAGGGCGGGTGTATCGTAGCGGGAAGCTAGACTGAAACTCTAAGGGCGGGTGTATCGTAGCGGGAAGCTAGACTGAAACTCTAAGGGCGTGTGTATCGTAGCGGGAAGCCAGACTGAAACTCTAAGGGCGTGTGTATCGTAGCGGGAAGCCAGACTGAAACTCTAAGGGCGGGTGTATCGTAGCGGGAAGCTAGACTGAAACTCTAAGGGCGGGTGTATCGTAGCTTGAAGCCAGACTGAAACTCTAAGGGCGTGTGTATCGTAGCGGGAAGCCAGACTGAAACTCTAAGGGCGGGTGTATCGTAGCGGGAAGCCAGACTGAAACTCTAAGGGCGTGTGTATCGTAGCGGGAAGCCAGACTGAAACTCTAAGTGCAAGTGTATCGTAGCGGGAAGCCAGACTGAAACTCCAAGCGTGGGTGTATCGTAGCGGGAAGCTAGACTGAAACTCTAAGGGCGTGTGTATCGTAGCGGGAAGCCAGACTGAAACTCCAAGCGTGGGTGTATCGTAGCGGGAAGCCAGACTGAAACTCTAAGTGCAAGTGTATCGTAGCGGGAAGCTAGACTGAAACTCTAAGGGCGTGTGTATCGTAGCGGGAAGCCAGACTGAAACTCTAAGAACGGGTGTATCGTAGCGGGAAGCCAGACTGAAACTCTAAGTGCAAGTGTATCGTAGCGGGAAGCCAGACTGAAACTCTAAGTGCAAGTGTATCGTAGCGGGAAGCCAGACTGAAACTCTAAGGGCGGGTGTATCGTAGCGGGAAGCTAGACTGAAACTCTAAGGGCGGGTGTATCGTAGCGGAAGCCAGACTGAAACTCTAAGGGCGTGTGTATCGTAGCGGGAAGCCAGACTGAAACTCTAAGTGCAAGTGTATCGTAGCGGGAAGCTAGACTGAAACTCTAAGGGCGGGTGTATCGTAGCGGGAAGCCAGACTGAAACTCTAAGGGCGGGTGTATCGTAGCGGGAAGCCAGACTGAAACTCTAAGGGCGGGTGTATCGTAGCGGGAAGCCAGACTGAAACTCTAAGGGCGTGTGTATCGTAGCGGGAAGCCAGACTGAAACTCTAATTGCGGGTGTATCGAAGCGGGAAGCCAGACTGAAACTCTAAGGGCGGGTGTATCGTAGCGGGAAGCTAGACTGAAACTCTAAGGGCGGGTGTATCGTAGCGGGAAGCTAGACTGAAACTATAAGGGCGGGTGTATCGTAGCGGGAAGCTAGACTGAAACTCTAAGGGCGGGTGTATCGTAGCGGGAAGCCAGACTGAAACTCTAAGGGCGGGTGTATCGTAACGGGAAGCTAGACTGAAACTCTAAGGGTGGGTGTATCGTAGCGGGAAGCCAGACTGAAACTCTAAGGGCGGGTGTATCGTAGCGGGAAGCCAGACTGAAACTCTAAGGGCGGGTGTATCGTAGCGGGAAGCTAGATTGAAACTCTAAGGGCGGGTTATCGTAGCGGGAAGCCAGACTGAACCTCTAAGGGCGGGTGTATCGTAGCGGGAAGCTAGATTGAAACTCTAAGGGCGGGTGTATCGTAGCGGGAAATAAATTTGTACTGATTTTCCGCTATATGGATGACAATTTGCCAATTTAATAGAAAAAATATTGATATAGGAATTTCTCAAAAATCAAATCAAATATTATTTGAAGGATTTTAAGAATATTGAATAAACTACAAAAGTAAAAATAAATCTGAGAAATATTCTGCTCATCTTTATACAGACCATTCCAGATACTGGTTTGTCTGTGATAACTGTGAAGTCTTGCGTAGCCTACTGAGAAGTGGGTGGTATTGTGAACTGTGAAGTGGGGTGGTGTTCTGAACTGTGAAGTGGGGTGGTATTGTGAACTGTGAAGTGGGGTGGTGTTCTGAACTGAGAAGTGGGGTGGTATTGTGAACTGTGAAGTGGGGTGGTGTTCTGAACTGAGAAGTGGGGTGGTGTTCTGAACTGCGAAGTGGGGTGGTGTTCTGAACTGTGAAGTGGGGTGGTATTGTGAACTGTGAAGTGGGGTGGTGTTGTGAACTGTGAAGTGGTGTGGTGTTCTGAACTGAGAAGTGGGGTGGTGTTCTGAACTGTGAAGTGGTGTGGTGTTCTGAACTGAGAAGTGGGGTGGTGTTCTGAACTGAGAAGTGGGGTGGTGTTCTGAACTGAGAAGTGTGGTGGTGTTCTGAACTGAGAAGTGGGGTGGTGTTCTGAACTGAGAAGTGGGGTGGTGTTCTGAACTGAGAAGTGGGGTGGTGTTCTGAACTGAGAAGTGGGGTGGTGTTCTGAACTGAGAAGTGTGGTGGTGTTCTGAACTGAGAAGTGGGGTGGTGTTCTGAACTGAGAAGTGGGGTGGTGTTCTGAGCTGAGAAGTGGGGTGGTGTTCTGAGCTGAGAAGTGGGGTGGTGTTCTGAACTGAGAAGTGGGGTGGTGTTCTGAACTGAGAAGTGGGGTGGTGTTCTGAACTGAGAAGTGGGGTGGTGTTCTGAACTGAGAAGTGGGGTGGTGTTCGGAACTGAGAAGTAGGGTGGTGTTCTGAACTGAGAAGTGGGGTGGTGTTCTGAACTGAGAAGTGGGGTGGTGTTCTGACCTGAAAAGTGGGTTGGTGTTCTGAACTCAGAAGTGAGTGCGGCACTGTGTTGATAAGAGGGTGTTGCACTGTGTTGCTGGGATGTATGTGTGGCACTGTGTTGTGGGAGGAGGGTGTGGCACTGTGTGGATGGGATGAGGGTAACTCCGTGTTTCTGGGAAGAGGGTGTGGCCCTGTGTTGCTAATATAAGAGGTGTTGCACTGTGTTGCTGGGAGGAGGGTGTGGCACTGTGTTGCTGATAAAAGGGGCGTTGCACTGTGTTGCTGGGAGGAGGGTGTGGCAAGGTGTTGTCGGGATGAGGATGTGGCACTGTGTTGCTAGTAGGTGGGAATGGCACTGTGTTGCTGGCGGGGTATTGGACTTTGTTGCTAAAAGTAGGGTGTGGCACTTAGTTGCTGGGATGGTGTGACACTGTGTTACTTGGAGGAAAGTGTAGCACTGTGATGCTGGGAGGTTATGGCACTGTGTTGCTAGTAAGAGGATGTGGCACTGTGTTGTTTAGGGAAGGTGTAAGGTTCTGAGTTGCTAGGAGGAGGGTGTGGCACTTTGTTGCTGGGAGGGTGTGGCACTGTGTTGCTGGGAAGAGGATGTGTCAGTGTGTTGCTCGGAGGAGGGTGTGGCACTGTGTTGCTGGGAGGGTGTGGCACTGTGTTGCTGGGAAGAGGATGTGTCAGTGTGTTGCTCGGAGGAGGGTGTGGCACTGTGTTGCTGGGAGGAGGGTGTGTCACTGTGTTGCTCGGAAGAGGATGTGTCACAGTATTGCTGGTTAGAGAGGGGTATTGCTCGGTGTTGCTGGGAAGAAGATGTAGCACTGTGTTGCTGGAAAGACGGGGATATGGAACTCTCTGGCTTGGAAGAAGGTGTGGCACTGAGTGTCGAATATGAGGGTGTGGCACTGTGTTCTGGTATAAGGAATGTTGCACTGAGTTGCTGGGAGTAGGGTGTGGCACCGTATTGCTGTCAAGATGGTGTGGCAGTGTGTTGCTAGGAGGAGGGAATGACTGTGTGTTGCTGGGAGGAGGGTGTGGCACTGTGTTGCTGGGAGGAGGGTGTGGCACAGTGTTGCTGGGAGGATGGTGTGGCAATGTGTTGCTGGGAGGAGGGTGTGGCACTGTGTTGCTGTTAGGATGGTGTGACAATGTGCTGCTGGGATAAGGATGTGGCACTGTGTTGCTGGGAGTAGGGTGTCACTGTGTTGCTTGGAGGAGGGTTTGGCGTTGTGTTGCTGGAAGGAGGATTTGGCACGGTGTTGCTGGGATGAATATGTGGCACTGTGTTGTGGGAGGAGGTTGTGGCACTCTGTTGCTAGGATTAAGGTAAGGTACAGTGTAGCTTGGAGGAGGGTGTGGCACTCTGTTGCTGTGTGGAGGGTGTGGCAGTATGCTGACATAAGAGGTGTTGTACAGTGTTGCTTGGAGAAACAGTGTGGCACTGTGTTGTTTAGGGAAGGTGTGTGGCACTATGCTGTTCTGGGGAGAATGTGGCACTGTGTTGCTGGGTAGAGGGGGGTATTGCACTGTGTGGCTGGTAAGGTGTGGCATTGTGTTTCTGGGATGAGGGTGTGGCACCGTGTTTCTGGGAAGAGGGTGTGGCACTGTGTTGCTAATATGGTGTTGCACTGTGTTGCTGGGAGGAGGGTGTGTCACTGTGTTGCTGGGAGAAGTGAGTGGCACTGTGTTGCTGATAAAAGGGGTGTTGCACTGTGTTGCTAGGTGGGGGGTGTTGCACTGAGTTGCTGGGACGAGGGTGTGGCAGGGTGTTGCTGGGAAGAGGATGTGGCACTGTGTTCTATTAGGTGGGTGCGGCACTGTGTTGCTGGGAGGGTGTGGCACTGTGTTACTAGGAGGAAGGTGTTTCACTGTGATGCTGGGAGGTTGTGGCACTGTGTTGCTAGTAAGAGGCTGTGGCACTGTGTCGCTGGGAGGAGAGTGTGGCACTGTGTTGCTGGGATAATGGTGTGGCACTGTGTTGCTAGGAGGAATGTGTGGCACTGTGTTGCTGGGAGAAGGGTGTGGCACTGTGTTGCTGGGAGGAGGGTGTGGCACAGTGTTGCTGCGAGGAGGATGTGGCACAGTGTTGCTGGGAGGAGGGTGTGGCATAGTGTTTCTGGGAGGAGGGTGTGGCACAGTGTTGCTGGGAGGAGGGTGTGGCACAGTGTTGCTAGGAGGAGGGTGTGGCACAGTGTTGCTGGGAGGAGGGTGTGGCACAGTGTTGCTGGGAGGAAGGTGTGGCACAGTGTTGCTGGGAGGAGGTGTGCGGCAGGCACAGTGTTGCTGGGAGGAGGGTGTGGCACAGTGTTGCTGGGAGGAGGGTGTGGCACAGTGTTGCTGGGAGGAGGGTGTGGCACAGTGTTGCTGGGAGGAGGGTGTGGCACAGTGTTGCTGGGAGGTGGGTGTGGCACAGTGTTGCTGGGAGGAGGGTGTGGCACAGTGTTGCTGGGAGGAGGGTGTGGCACAGTGTTGCTGGGAGGAGGGTGTGGCACAGTGTTGCTGGGAGGAGGGTGTACTTAAGGGAGTTCCTGGATAATGTAATTTATTTAAAAATATTTACGTATTTGGTTTGTGTGGATTGTTCAGGTGTCTGGATTGTTCAGGTGTCTGGATTGTTCAGGTGTCTGGATTGTTCAGCAGTCTGGATTGTTCAGCAGTCTGGATTGTTCAGGTGTCTGGATTGTTCAGGTGTCTGGATTGTTCATGTGTCTGGATTGTTCAGGTGTCTGGATTGTTCAGGTGTCTTAATTGTTCAGGTGTCTGGATTGTTCAGGTGTCTGGATTGTTCAGGTCTCTAGATTGTTCAGGTGTCTGGATTGTTCAGGTGTCTGGATTGTTCATGTGTCTGCATTGTTCAATCATATATGAGATATTTTCTATATTTTTTTCTTAAATCGGATTTTCTATTGTATATTAATGAAAGTAAGAAGAAAGTCTGTAATAATTAGTGATCGACGGTTTATTGAATAATTAAGAAATATGGAGACGGTGTTGTGTTAAGAGAAATATTTTGATCAATTTATGAATTATCTTCGTTTGTCTGGTCAGTCGACACAGTGTAATGTTGCAAAGTAAGGGATCATCTCTACGCATGTATATTATTAATTTGAGATGGAAATAAGAACTTTTATACGTGAAGAAACAATTTTCTTGAATCCTCTTTACCAGTTATTTAAATAGTCTGTTAGCTGGTAAGTTTCTTCCCTCAACTTGTGAGAGATCACACATGTTAATGGTATAATATTTATCAGTTTCGTAAGCTTGTTTTATCCTTTAAATATTTTTTATTTACTAATTTAGCATTGCGTTTATTTTCAGCATATTTACGGTGGCTATAGTTGCTGTGTCACATAAGCTTGCTAGAAATAATAATTCAGTCCCTTCATTCTTAATAATTAGCTACATATCTCACTTATGAATTCAGAGTGCAACGGAGAAGTGAAGCAGCATTCTTGAGGTTCCCCAGTGCTCGGGCTTTATGCACAAAGCTGGGGTGTGGCTCGAAAAGGATCCTGTAGTGCTTGCTGCCTTTGTACCTCCTGACATCGTCTGCTGCTATGCAGCTGCCACACCCTGCGAGCCTAGTGTGGACGGGGATTGTGGCAGCCCAAGGTGCCTAGCTTCTCCCTCCAAGCGCCGTTGGGGCTGGGAATGGGGCTAGGCCTAGGGGAAGCTAGTCCCAGAAGATGAGGAGGTATTTGTACCTCCTCCCATGGCAGACATTGGTATGAGACACTCCCACGACAAGGAGCCAAGGCTGGGCCACCTCTTGGAAAAGGCTCGAGCCAGGTGATTATACCGGCGAATCTACTACCTACCCTACCTACCTACTTATGAATTCCCGTCATTTAACAATACTTTCCAAATCAATGGACGCAGCTTCCTTCACATTTTTATTCACTTTTTCTAGCACCTTCCTTTTGAGTTTATAGTTACTTCATCATAGTCTCTTTAGGAATTCTTTCATAAGTTCTGCATTAAGGGTTCTGATGAAAATTAGAAACATGTGCAATACCTGGGTATTTTTATTGTAGACGTTTCGCCATCCAGTTAGTTTATCAATACAAATTCAAGGACATAAGATACTCAGATGTTGCACATGTGTTTAATTTTCATCTTGTTGTATTATATAACATTCATGTACATTAAGGATTCTCTGTTTCCTCTCAGCTTCGGATAAAACCTGTTTAAACGATCTCAGTAAATTCAGTATTACAAAGAATCTACTGCTTGGTGGCTTAGTACATATAAATATGTTTTCCAACCAAGATGGCGCTCTTGGTTCAGAAAAAAAAAATATTCTAATTTAAAGGAAATTATATTATTTATTTACCAGAATATTTTATTTATGAGGCGTTGCTGGCTGATGCAAGAACAATTTCATTCATTTGTTTGTTTTTAAAGTGGCTGGTATTTTTGTTTTCTCTCCATACTCATGTTTTGAATGGAGGTACCAGAGTACTATTATGAAACTAAAATACCATGGAAGTACTCCCCCGGAGGACTAACAAGAAGCAATTGAGGTAAACATATTATATACAAATTTATCATTTTGAGTTACAAGAATATCTCGGACATTTATAGATTTTGATTTATTTCTAGTCATTTTAATCCGATAACTCGGCATATTTTATATGCTAATGCATTGATTGTGTTGGCCATTAAGGACATTATGCTTAAAAACGAAACTTTAAGGCTCACTGAATACAACAAATTGATACAGATGGTCGTGTGGTGTGTGTAATACCTTATACAGTAGTCTCAACTTTCCCACTTGACTTATTCGCTAGTGATCAAGTTGACGGTGCTGAGGCACGACGGTGGACACTTACAGTATAGACTGGAACCTGAGGTGAGGGGCAGCATTTTATTTCCCTACCACTCTTATAACTGTGTAGGAATATTTCTAACCTTTTCTCGAGTGATGTATGTGAATACATGTATACACATTAATTTGTGCAGTTATTTTGGAATTTATAACCATGCAGAATTGCGAAGTATATAGTTTTTTTTAATTTAGGCAGTGGACCTATTGGAGCTCAAGACCCCAGGTTCATTGAAGCAGCCGTGCAGTGGGGCATCCTGGCAGACTCCTCCAGTAGACCAGCTCCTCCCAAAGAGCACAAACAGTCCCACTGGGACAAACCGCTCATGGAAAAAATTGCCAACACAATGCTCACCAACGCTTCAGGAAAGGACAAAGCTCGTCTCCTAGCGGTGAAGGCACCACATTCAGGAGATTTCCTTCTAGCCGTTCCCAATTCCTCCCTGGGCACTCGACTCGACCCACAGGCCATTCGGATTGGTGTTACTCTTCGCCTAGCCGCCCCCATATTCACCGAACATAGGTGTATTTGCGGCAGGGCGACGGCTGATCAATTCGGACTTCATGGTCTCATGTGTCACACATCAGAAGGGAAGTATGCTAGACATGAGGAGATCAATGACATCATAAAGAGAAGCCTCGCCACAGCCCGTTGCCCAGCTCAACGGGAACCCCAAGTGCAGAGGTCTGATGGAAGTCAAAAGCGTCCTGATGGAGCCACTATGCTACCCTGGAAGGATGGTAAGAAGATTGTTTGGGACTATACCTGTGCCGCCACAATGGCAGACACCTACTTGCCATACTCCGTAACTGAAGGGGGTGGAACTGCCAGCCACAGGAAGACCCAGAAGACCCGCAAACATGGAGGCCTTCCCCCTTGCTATGACTTCATCCCAATAGGGTCGGAGACCCTTGCAGCATGGGGCAAGTGTGTTTCTCAAAGAGCTGGGTGAAAAACTCATTATAGAAACAAAGGACCACAGGGCGGCCAGTTTCCTCTTTCAGAGACTCAGTGTTGCGATCCAGAGGGAAAATGCCTGCAGCACTCTGGGCAGGCAGCCCACTGCCGGGGAGCTAGACGAAGTATTTGAGATGTAGCTCTGAGTTGTTATCTATGTTGTTTTACTCCCTATTGTATTCTTGACAATGTATTTTGTCAATGTATTTTGTCTTTAAATAAAGTATATAAAAAATATAGGGGGTGGTAGGAGAAAATTTTCAAACAGCTCCAGGGAGAACTTTGAGTTTTCCCTGAAGCAAGTTTATTCTTTTCTCTGAGGATGAGGGTCCCCAAGACAGTTCCAGAGGTGGTACCTCCTATATATATATATATATATATATATATATATATATATATATATATATATTATATATATATATATATATATATAGGAGGTACCACCTCTATATATATATATATATATATATATATATATATATATATATATATATATATATTAAGCAGGAGTCCAGGTAAGTCACACTACGTTAAACAGGAGTCCATTTAAGTCACACTATGTTAAACAGCAATTACGCTAAACTTTTAATGTTTATTTTTTATATGTTTTAAATTGTGTTGACAAGACCAGAAAATTCAGAAAGCTGGATGACACTGTTGACATTTTGGAAGCTTTGTTTTACCAAATTATTACATTGATTGTAATGTTATGTTGACACTGGAGAGTCCCCGGAGCTCATCCCCAGATGACCTGAGAGACATAAGCAGGTCTTCTCATACCATATGCTACCAATCATATGGCAGTAAAGAGGTACCTGGGGAAGGTAAGATGATCAAAGAACACCAACTGATAAAAACTACATTGTGGAGGTAGTGGCAGTATGCTGACAGATGGTGGAGGTAGTGGCAGTATGCTGACAGATGGTGGAGGTAGTGGCAGTATGCTGACAGATAATGGAGGTAGTGGCAGTATGCTGACAGATGGTGGAGGCAGTGACAGTATGCTGACAGATGGTGGAGGCAGTGACAGTATGCTGACAGATGGTGGAGGCAGTGACAGTATGCTGACAGATGGTGAAAAAACAAAATTGTTGATCAGTCCTTCATATGAACAACGTTTCAGCTAAAAAAAAAAAAAAGCCAAGTGTTGGGTAAAACGTTTTATATATATAATGAACTAATCTTCATTTGTGTATTTTTCACAATAAAATACACTTCAAGACTGTGAAATAAGTTTGTAAATGATGCAGAAAGAGGGTAGAAACAGCTGAAGAGAATGAGGGCTCATCCCTCAGGTGGTAGACCGCTGTGTTTACAGACAACGAGTGGAGATCAGTTTGGCAGAGAACCAGAAAGATACCCAGACAGTCGGTCACAGTGGTGAACATTACGGCATCCTCTATAGTGGGCACCAGCCTGAATATCCTGTTATTTCACCCAGCGGTTAATGGTGCGGAGGGTGATAAGGGGAGAGCAAGGGTAAGAGACGGCAACAAATGGATGGGAGGGTAACAGTGAGAGAAGGGAAGGGAAAAAGAGAGAGAGAGGAGCAGAAAAGAGCATGAATAGCAGTGAAAGGGAGAAGAGAGAGGGAGAGAAAGTACTCACCTTTCGTACTTGTTGATTTGTGGTCTCAGGTGTCTAGTCTCGGCTCTTCTCCCTACCACTTGAGCGGTGTGCTCTCTCCTAGTCTCTTGGCCCATGTCGTGCATATCCCTCAATCTATGTATGGAACCTGCCTCCACTACTTCTTCATGTAGGTCATTTCACATCCTGATCACCTTTAAGGCTAAATAAATATTTCCTGATATCCCTGTGTCTAATTTGTGTTTTTACAGTTTAAATATGCCCTTGTGCACCGAGGGTATCCCTGCCCACCCACTAGACGTGTGTGGGCAGGGGTAGCCTGCTTATATATATATACTTGTTGGGACATCCTCCTCTTTCCTGCAATTTTGCAAGCTTCTGATGATGTGTTGATTGCAACACGAAAGGCTATCATTCCACTTCCCCCGTGGTTGTTTTCCATCCTGTATCGCTTAGTTTGCGATATTTGCATAATTTATATATATATATATATATATATATATATATATATATATATATATATATATATATATATAGACAAAATACAATTGGGAGTAAAACAACATAGATAACAACTCAGAGCTACATGTCAAATACTTCGTCCAACTCCCGGCAGTGGGCCGCGTGCCCAGAATACTGCAGGCATTTCCTCTGGATCGCAACACTGAGTCTCTGAAAGAGAAGCTGGTCGCCCTGTGGTCCTTGGTTTCTATGATGAGTTTTCCACCCAGCTCCTTGAGAAACTTTAGAGCACACTTGCCCCATGCTCCATGGGTCTCCGACCCTATTGGGATGAAGTTATAGCAAGAGGGAAGGTCTTCATATTTGCGGGTCTTCTGGGTCTCCCTGTGGCTGGCAGCTCCACCCCCTTCGGCTAAGGAGTGTGGCAGGTAGGTGTCTGCCAATGTGGCAGCACAGGTGTAGATATATATATATATATATATATATATATATATATATATATATATATATATATATATATATATATATATATATATCCTGCTGAGCTAGTTATTGTCTTACAAATTAAAGCTACACAATGTTATTAAAAAGTATTACAATAAAAGCTGATCCGGCGGCGCCACAGACGTTAGCAACAGCAGAGCAACATTGTGAGGCTACAATATGCAGGACAATCCTTATAGAGCGTGATAAAGAGCCCATATAAAGAGCCAAGTACATTATCCTCCTCTGACTCTTGATGCACCAAGATAGATTGTGTGATTAGCTCCTTTGTGTCACCTGATATAAATCTAACCTGGGTTGATGGTAATTTATATTTATTGAACGGGAGTGTCTACCGATGTAGACTGTTACCTTGAAGAACTCTCCAGGACAGAACCTTGAAGAACTCTCCAGGACAGAACCTTGAAGAACTCTCCAGGACAGAACCTTGAAGAACTCTCCAGGACAGAACCTTGAAGAACTCTCCAAGACAGAACCTTGAAGAACTCTCCAGGACAGAACCTTGAAGAACTGTCCAGGACAGAACCTTGAAGAACTCTCCAGGACAGAACCTTGAAGAACTCTCCAGGACAGAACCTTGAAGAACTGTCCAGGACAGAACCTTGAAGAACTCTCCAGGACAGAACCTTGAAGAACTCTCCAGGACAGAACCTTTAAGAACTCTCTAGGACAGAACCTTGAAGAACTATCCAGGACAGAACCTT
>WNWK01028478.1:0-25342 GCA_009830355.1 Cherax destructor | reverse complement strand
ACAGGGGTATTAGAGATGTCCGAAGAGTTGTCCATTAACGAGGCAGGGTCAGTACTGGGTGCAGTATCAGGAAGGGGCCCAGGGGTAGGTTCACAATTTAGTGCATCCATGGTTAGGTTCACGGGCTAGGGCATCCATGGTTAGGTTTCTTCTTTCTTTTTGTTTTTAAGAAAAAAAAGAAAGAAGAGAAGAAAATAAAAATAAAAAAGAATAAAAAAAAGGGGGAAACGTGGAGGAATAGCTCCTAGGAGGAATGAAAGGGGCGTAAATCACCCTCCACACCCAAGAGGACCTCAACACCGCAAGTAGGGCAGATGCTGCATGGAACCCGTGCCATACCCTACCCTTCATGCCAGTAAACCAGCGATCCGGGATAGCAACTTCACATCCACCGAGCTACCTCGGCGGACAAAAGAGAGGGCGGCCGGATATCTGCCACAAAGCATATCTCCTTCGGTCACCACCCCTGGAATCTGAAACGTGGCCTCTAGAGATACACCCGTCGCTTGAAAGATACCCAAAGCCACCCCCCGGGAGACCGGAGAGGGAGGGGCATCCCCGGGCGATCTAGATTCCACGGCAAACTACACCACCGTCAAGAACCTCAACGGAAAGGGGAAGACCACGGTACCCTTTCCCCTACCTAGGAACTAGAATGCCTGTGGAGGGAAGCTCCCAGGAGAAAAATGGGAAGGAAATAAGGGAGGGATGAGGAGGAGGAGGAGGAAAGGGAAAAGGGAGGATGGGAAAGTGAAGGGGGGATTGGGGGGTAATTAGGTTCGGTCTGAGGAAGACGACCAAGAGGTCCAATTCCTCAGACCGATAGCCTCTTTACCACGAAAAGGAGCCCCCCTTAAAGAGGTATATTCACATAGACAGATACTGTAAGTGGTTTTCATGGCTTCATGTGCTATTAAGTGTGAGCAAGGTAGCATTTATAGAGATTCAGGGAAAACCAGTTAATTGGACTTGGGTTATGGAGGTGGGAAGTACAATGCTAGCACTCCAAAGGAGGGGTGAGTGATGTCTGTGCACATACAGCCTATAGACATGGCCAACAAACTTAATGTCTTCTTCTCTACTGTAGCATCAAAGCTAGCAAGCAAAATTCCAAGCTCAAATACTCAGCTGAAAGACTACCTCACTGGCAACTACCCAAATACTTAATATCTAGCTCCAACTAATTCTACTGAAGTCTCACTCATTATTAAATCATTAAAAAACAAAGCAGGAGATCTAAGTAACTTGCCACCATTCATATATAAAAAAGCAGCTCATGTGCTGTCACCCATTATTGCAACACTGTTTGACAAATCTGTTGAGTCCTCAACCATCCCATCCATACTCAAGACAGCAAGGGTCACCCCGAGCCTCAAAGGATGTGATCCAACTAATCTAAACAATTATAGACCCATTTCAGACTTGCCCTTACTTTCTAAAATATTCGAAAAATAATACACAAATGACTTTACTCCTACCTTATATCCAACAACATACTTAACCCCTGCCAGTTTGGATTTAGACCAAAAAAAAGTACGAATGATGCTATTATACAAATGTTTGAACTAATATACACAGCCTTTGATAAAAATGAATATTCACTAGGGTTCTTCATTGACCTTCTAGACTTATTAAAGCCATATAGCATTATCTAATAATACTTAATTCTCTTGTACTCACTGTAATTCACCTAATGACCATTTAATGTTATTGCCTTATTAATCTTAAGTTAATTTTAAGTTTGCCCAAAATGCTCTGCATAAGGGGCTTTTGGCATGTACACTCAACTATTATATTCCTTTGTGCAACCATGTATCATGTCAAAATAAATTTATTATTATATGTATTATTATTATGGAAAGCATTTGATACAGTGGACCACAATCCCCTGCACCTAAAACTAAACCATTATAGCATCAGAGGGCATTCCCTCAATTACCTAAAATCTTATCTTAACAATAGACATCAGTATATGTATACGCAAATGGAGTCAACTTCACTATCCAGCCTGTAGCTGTCGGAGTGCCCAGGGTAGTGTCCTAGGCCCACTCCTCTTTCTCATCCACATCAATGATCTCTCCAATGCATCTCAACTCCTTAAACCAGTTCTATTCACAGACGACACTACTTATGTCTACTCCCACTCAAACCCAGCTATACGTAGAGACACCACTAAACAACGAGCTGCTAAAAATATATACATGTACTTGGATGATGACCAACAAACTCACTCTCAACATAGACAAAACCTACTTCATGTTGTTTGGAAACAGAGCCTTAAATATCCAACTTAATACGTACGTACGTATATTGATAAGTGGTTCCCCCATTACAAGACACACTGAGAGTAAATTTCTATGTCTTCACCTTGACTGTAATCTTAAATTTCATTCCCACATACAGCATATATCCAAGAAAATTTCCAAATCAGTAGGCATCATTTTCAAGATAGGGTACTATGTGCCCCAAACGACACTCCTTACCCTATGCCACTCTTTAATATATCCCTACCTCACATATGGTATTTGTGCCTGGGGATCAACCACAGCCAACCACCTTAAACCTTTAATAACCCAACAAAAAGCTGCTGTGCGGATGATTACCAACTCCTTTGCCAGACAGCACACCCCACCACTTTTCAAAAGCCTGAACCTACTAATTGTATGAGACATACACTCATACATTATTGTGCCTACTATATACATATACAGAACATTAAACTCCAATATAAACCCTCCGCTTAAACTTCTCCATGATAGCTACAGCAGAATGCACAGTTGCAATACAAGGCACAAGGCACTCTTTGACATCCCTCATGTCATTTTCACACTATGCAAAAATGCAATGCACATAAAGGGCCCGAAGATTTGGAATTCACTACTTGAACTGGTTAAGGATCCCCTGGCTACATACAAATTTAGGGCTATGCTTAAAAATCATCTCATCTCTCAATACTAACCAAACCAACCAAAACAACTTCTAATCAGTTTGAAGCAACTCTCCCAAATATTATATTATATGACCTCTAGTCTATTAAAACATCTGTCAATCCATAAAATGTTACTGTTTGAACCATTAATTGTAATATTGTTTTTATGTGCAACTTCAAGATTATTATTCTTATAAACCTCCACCTTGTCTACCTCACATTAGTATTAAGATAAAAATAAAGATTTATTAAAAAGTTAACCATTCTTATCTTGTCTAGACTTAAGTAGTTATTATGTACTAGGATTAGTTTGCCAGAAATGGCCCGGCATGATAGTGGCTTTCTTTGTACTTAACAAATCAAAATTGTAATTACACAGTGTAACCTTTGCAAAGAAATAAAATCTTTAATCTTTAATCTGTACTGCTGGCTAGATAGCTATTGAATGAATGATGGTGAATGTGTTTCCTTTTTTTGGGTCACCCTACCTCTGTGGGAGATGGCTGGTGTTAAAAGAAATGTCCTATACCTGACCTAATACCAGCTACAGTGTATTTACAGAAATAATGAAACACCAGAGATTAAATTATATCGGATGACGTATCAGATTTTTTTATGTCAAATAACGTAAAAATTTATACCAGATATCAAATATTTTTTTTAAATCTAACAACCCACCCTTACTAATAAAGTAAATACTGGACATAACAGTTTTTTAAACACCAGCAAAGGTTCTAGTTCTTTTAAAATGAAATGGAACAGCAACACACCTGTTGTCTCCCCACAACCCAGGACAGCATGGGTTTAGAGCAGGCCGCTCCTGTCTGTCCCAACTACTGGACCACTACGACAAAGTCCTGGATGCTCTAGAAGATAAACAGAATGCAGATGTTATATACACAGATTTTGCAAAAGCCTTTGACAAGTGTGACCATGGTGTAATAGCACACAAAATGCGTGATAAAGGAATAACAGGAAAAGTTGGTAGATGGATCTATAATTTCCTAACAAGTAGAACACAAAGAGTAGTAGTCAACAGAGTAAAGTCTGAGGCAGCTACTGTGAAAAGCTCTGTTCCACAAGGCACTGTACTTGCTCCCATCCTGTTCCTCATCCTCATATCGGACATAGACAGGGATATCAGCCACAGTGCCGTGTCTTCCTTTGCAGATGACACCCGAATCTGTATGACAGTGTCCACCGTTGAAGACACGGCTAGACTCCAAGCAGACATAAACCAAATCTTTAAATGGGCTGCAGAAAACAATATGAAGTTCAATGATGAGAAATTTCAATTACTCAGATACGGAAAACGTGAAGAAATTAAAATCTCATCGGAGTACAAAACTAATTCCAACCACACAATAGAGCGAAAAACTAATGTCAAAGACCTGGGAGTGATCATGTCAGAGGATCTCTCCTTCAAGGACCATAACAAAGTAGCAATTGCATCTGCTCGAAAAATGACAGGATGGATAATGAGAACCTTCAAAACCAGGGATGCCAAGCCCATGTTGACACTTTACAGATCGCTTGTTCTATCTAGGCTGGAATATTGCTGCACACTAACTGCACCTTTCAAGGCGGGTGAAATTGCTGACCTTGAAAATGTGCAGAGAACCTTCACGGCACGCATAAGTGCAATAAACCACCTCAACTACTGGGAACGCTTGAAGTTCCTAAACCTGTACTCTCTAGAATGCAGGCGGGAGAGATACATTATTATATACACATGGAAAATTCTCGAGGGCTTAGTACCAAACTTGCACACAAAAATCACTCCCTACGAAAGCAAAAGACTCGGCAGGCGATGTAACATCCCCCCAATGAAGAGCAGGGGTGCCACTAGCACGTTGAGGGACAACACAATAAGTGTCAGGGGCCCAATATTGTTCAACTGCTTCCCAGCATACATCAGGGGGATTACCAACAAACCCCTGGCTGTCTTCAAGCGGGCACTGGACAGGCACCTCAAGTCGGTACCTGACCAGCAGGGCTGTGGTTCGTACGTTGGACTGCGTGCGGCCAGCAGTAACAGCCTGGTTGATCAGGCTCTGGTCCAACAGGCGGCCTGTTCACAGACCGGGCCACAGGGGCATTGACCCCTGGAATTATCTCCAGGTAACCTCCAGGTAAACAGGGCAGAGTGACCCAAAAAAAAAAGAGGAAATGCATTTTGCATTCATCCAGTAGCTGTCTCAGCACAAGCATGCTGATCTCTCAGTACAGAGGACCTTCCAAACTACAATATCCCCACTCCTTTCAGAATGCAAGTATTACATACTGTTCTTCCCACCTCCAGAACTCACATCCAGCTAACCTGTTTCCCTGAATTCTTTCAAAAACATTACCCTGCTAAACACTCCAAAAATCACAAAATCAGTAGCCTCCACTGTATTAAATTTACAGCCAGTAATTTTACTACAGTAATGACATTATGTACTTAGTGGCTATTAAAATACACTTTTAGTTATTAAATACATTATCATTATATTATACTGTACAGGTGGGCCCTGCTTATACAGCAGGTTAGGTTCTTGGCTACTGGTGTAGAGCAAAAATCACTGTAGAGTGAATCAAGGCATTTTCTACTTTCAAATGCATATAAAAGACTGATAACATGTTTACACTATCATGTATTAACACACTATTTACCTTTAAATAATTTTGTCCTTAACTTATAGTGAGTGAACATATTTATTGTAGGAAGCCTGAATAAATGAAGAATGGGGTATAATTGAAAACTACTGCATTAGCAAAATGCTGTAAAGCGAAGCGCTGTAAAGCCCTGCTTTACAGCGATAGATACATTTGATAATTTTTTATTTTACTTTTACATAGATCTAATATTCACTTTGTGTGTCAACAGGAGTTGATAACAACTCTGTACATTGGGTTTTTGGGCCTGATATTTTCGTCCTATTTTGTGTACCTTGCGGAGAAAAAAGATGATGAAGATGAGGAAGAAGGTGATTTCTCCAGCTATGCTGATGCTTTGTGGTGGGGTGTGGTAAGTACAGTGTATGTAGGAATTGTATAGGTAGTAGTAGTAATAGTCTTATCTCTAGTGGATTGGTGGGGAGTGGTATGTACTGTACACTGCAGCAAGAATTGTCATCTTAGCTCCAAGATGAGGAATGTCAAGTGTGTATACTGTAGTAGTCATAGTGTCAAGTGTGTATACTGTAGTAGTCATAGTGTCAAGTGTGTGTACTGTAGTAGTCATAGTGTCAAGTGTGTGTACTGTAGTAGTAATAGTGTCAAGTGTGTGTACTGTAGTAGTCATAGTGTCAAGTGTGTGTACTGTAGTAGTCATAGTGTCAAGTGTGTGTACTGTAGTAGTCATAGTGTCAAGTGAGTGTACTGTAGTAGTCATAGTGTCAAGTGTGTGTACTGTAGTAGTCATAGTGTCAAGTGAGTGTACTGTAGTAGTCATAGTGTCAAGTGTGTGTACTGTAGTAGTCATAGTGTCAAGTGAGTGTACTGTAGTAGTCATAGTGTCAAGTGTGTGTACTGTAGTAGTCATAGTGTCAA
Source organism: Cherax destructor (assembly GCA_009830355.1). NCBI lineage: Eukaryota > Metazoa > Arthropoda > Malacostraca > Decapoda > Parastacidae > Cherax > Cherax destructor. The sequence goes on along the minus strand of WNWK01028478.1, from coordinate 18,879 downwards.
GTGAGTGTACTGTAGTAGTCATAGTGTCAAGTGTGTATACTGTAGTAGTCATAGTGTCAAGTGTGTGTACTGTAGTAGTCATAGTGTCAAGTGTGTGTACTGTAGTAGTCATAGTGTCAAGTGTGTGTACTGTAGTAGTCATAGTGTCAAGTGAGTGTACTGTAGTAGTCATAGTGTCAAGTGTGTATACTGTAGTAGTCATAGTGTCAAGTGTGTGTACTGTAGTAGTCATAGTGTCAAGTGTGTGTACTGTAGTAGTCATAGTGTCAAGTGTGTGTACTGTAGTAGTCATAGTGTCAAGTGAGTGTACTGTAGTAGTCATAGTGTCAAGTGAGTGTACTGTAGTAGTCATAGTGTCAAGTGAGTGTACTGTAGTAGTCATAGTGTCAAGTGAGTGTACTGTAGTAGTCATAGTGTCAAGTGAGTGTACTGTAGTAGTCATAGTGTCAAGTGTGTGTACTGTAGTAGTCATAGTGTCAAGTGTGTGTACTGTAGTAGTCATAGTGTCAAGTGTGTGTACTGTAGTAGTAATAGTGTCAAGTGAGTGTACTGTAGTAGTCATAGTGTCAAGTGTGTGTACTGTAGTAGTCATAGTGTCAAGTGGTGTACTGTAGTAGTCATAGTGTCAAGTGGTTACTGTAGTAGTCATAGTGTCAAGTGTGTTACTGTAGTAGTCATAGTGTCAAGTGTGTGTACTGTAGTAGTCATAGTGTCAAGTGTGTGTACTGTAGTAGTCATAGTGTCAAGTGAGTGTACTGTAGTAGTCATAGTGTCAAGTGGTGTACTGTAGTAGTCATAGTGTCAAGTGAGTGTACTGTAGTAGTCATAGTGTCAAGTGGTGTACTGTAGTAGTCATAGTGTCAAGTGAGTGTACTGTAGTAGTCATAGTGTCAAGTGTGTTACTGTAGTAGTCATAGTGTCAAGTGTGTATACTGTAGTAGTCATAGTGTCAAGTGTGTGTACTGTAGTAGTCATAGTGTCAAGTGTGTGTACTGTAGTAGTCATAGTGTCAAGTGAGTGTACTGTAGTAGTCATAGTGTCAAGTGTGTGTACTGTAGTAGTAATAGTGTCAAGTGAGTGTACTGTAGTAGTCATAGTGTCAAGTGTGTATACTGTAGTAGTCATAGTGTCAAGTGTGTGTACTGTAGTAGTCATAGTGTCAAGTGTGTGTACTGTAGTAGTCATAGTGTCAAGTGTGTATACTGTAGTAGTCATAGTGTCAAGTGTGTGTACTGTAGTAGACATAGTGTCAAGTGTGTTTACTGTAGTAGTCAAGTAAGAATATTTGTAATCGTAGTTCTGATGTGTTCAATCCAGTCGACTTTAAGGGGGCCATAAAGGACCAAGTCTACTTTGATACTAACATCAAGAATACTTTAATCATTAAAATAGGGAATCACCTAAAATATCAGTGTCCAATATACACATACGTATGTTTATTTTTTCCAGTATTGCACTGTACTGTTATTGCTTAATTAAAATTTTGTTTACCATAGCATAATTACAGTATGTTAAATTTTATTTTAAAATATATTCATGTCAAAATTTTGTTATAGAGATGTAATAGTGACAAGCATTTGTTGAATTAAGCTGTATGTATTATATCACACTCAAAATTAATGTAATGAATTACAGTAGTTTCAAAGACTAAATCATAGTCTGCATTGAAGGTAGGGTTTTTGACCTTGAATAATTATGACATAGCATGCTGAAAACTTAATTTTCTTTTGCAATTTTCAGATATTGACAACACTGTAATTTCACATATACAAGGTGCTATTAAAAAGACCCCGGACTGCTGTGAAAAAAACGCTATATAGGCTTACCTAATCTCCTGGTTAAGGTTGTCTCCCTTGAAGTACTCTTCATGGTAGACTGTACATTGATACCAGCACCTTTGCCACTTCTTGAAACATTTCTGGAACTCTTCTTTCCTAACAGCATCTAGCACGGCCTGTGAGTCTGCTTGAATCTCCTAAAGGTAGTTAAAACTCTGCCCCTTGAGTGCCATTTTTACTTTTGAGAAGAGAAAGAAGTCACAGGGGGCTAGATCTGGGGAGTAGGGGAAGGTGGGGGAGAACACCATGTTGCTTTTGGCCAGAAAATGATGATGTTTCTGGTCTTCAGTCAGCAAGCAGGGCATTTTGCAGCCACTCACCTCATGCACTCACCACAGCACTTCCAATGTCCTGGATACTCTAATGACGATCTTTGTGAATAACCTTCCTCACTTTTTCAATGTTGGTGTTTGTTATTGATGTTGATGGATGACCAGAGCATTCATCATCCTCAACTGACGTTTGTCGTGCTTTGAATCGAGAAAATCATTCATAACACTTTAACTCATTGCTTCATCGCCAGATGCTCGCTGAAGCATTTTGAGAGTTTCACTAGCTTTGAACAGCTTCTCACACACACACACACTGCTCTTTCAAAGATTTCAGTCTGTTACACAAAAAATTGCAACAATGCACTGACAAGACAAAAATGGACATTGAACCTCAGTGGAATGACGACTGCACTGAAACTTGCTACACTACTTCACAAAGGAGTGTAGTGCACTGTGATGCACACTGCTGCCATATTTCACCCAGGAAGTGCACGAAAGTTCAAGTATGGGAACTTCTTGATAGCACCTTGTATACACTACAGTACTGTATCATGTTTTCATCTGATAAAAATGTTTGAACTTTGGGGTAATGCTTCAGATAGTCAGTTACAGCTGATGATTTCAGTGACTGTAGTTATGGTGCCATTAGCTGTTCTGCAAATGTTTCAGAGAAGTGACTTAAATTCACCTTCTTCAGATAACTGTAACAACAATAGGGTATGGTGACACTGTTCCCAGGACGTGGATGGGAAAAATTGTTGCCTCCTGCTTCAGCGTTTTTGCTATATCGTTCTTTGCACTTCCTGCCGTAAGTATATCATTCGTCTCTTCTTAGTGATATGGTTATATGATTTACCTATAGAAATCTGAACATGTACACAAATATTTCCTTTGAATTTTGTCGTTAAACACTTATGTATTGACCAAACTGTATGGAGGTTCTGGGATTTTCCTTGTCTTCCAGTGTAGTACTTTTCTACTAAGAACTTACTTTACTGTTTAGTGTACAGACTCGACAAATAATGTTAGGTCACAGCCAAATTGCAAAAGAATTTCTAGCAACATAAGATAAAAGTCTTTAGAAAAAAATCAATTTCTTATGCTCCCGTGTGATTTGATTACCAGTTTCAGGCATTTAGGAATTGAATTAAAAAGTCACATCCATTTCTTGAATCCATTTTTTATCTCTTTGGTCAAGCGTAACACTGATGTGTTTTTTGGAATGGAGCTTTGCTTTCATTTCATTCTAACAATTTTCTATGGCATTCAGGTCAAGGGTGTTCCTGGACTCATGGATAACATTGATATTGTTCTCTTACAGAGCCATGAATTTACAATTAATCCTCAGATGAACCAAGAACACCATCGTACAGATATAGCAATAATGGGATTTTTCAGCTGGCTGAAACCCTCTTGCTAAGCAAACTCCACGACTTGACCCCTACAAATATTAGCATGCTCAGATCAATTATAACTCATCTATGATCATTACTCTACATGTATATTTTCACGCTTCCCCTTTAACCTCCATAGGCTTGAAAAAATGTGTGATTGTTGCATCTACCTATATGCAGCTATTTGTGACTATTGCCTAATGTGCAGTACAGTAGTATATAGGTATATATACAGGTGCTCCTCGACTTACAAGTGTTCGACTTATGATATTTCAACTTTACGATGGTACAAAAGGAATTACTTAAGAGATGAAACTCAAGATAATTACCCAGCATGAAGGTGGCAAGTCCGTAACTTATTTGTGGGGAATTTGTGAGAGATTGTCTACCTGGGACACCGCCACTTGCAACAATCTCCCGGGGAGATGACCGACTAGTATAATTTTACCGCAGTCATTCCCGCGAGGTGTATGATAAATTTTTCCCACTCCTGGTCGCACCCGAGGGGATCCTTCGATATTCTCACACTCGTCCCACTTCACTCTTGACCAGTGTAAATAAATTTGAAGAGATTATAGTAATAAGTATGGTATGATTAAATTTTAGTGGACTGTAGTATAGTTTAGAAATATGATATGGGACTGATTGAGGAGGAGAGAGTACAGTGATTAATGTTCACTCACCCTTATCTGCGTCTTGGGTGTTCACTGGAGATCTTCCTTATTCCCACCGCAGACACACAATATATCAACATACCTACTGGCCAGCTAGTACGAGGATAAATTTATACTTACGGTGGGGTGGCTGCATCCTTGTCGATGGGCTTCGATAGATCTCGTGATCTTACACGGTCGATATAGTTCGTCCATCAAGATCTTGATGTGGGTTGTCCCATCGAGTCAAGGAAGATTAATTTCCTCGAGCTCTGTACGCCCACGGGACCGGGCGTTACTTAACATGTGGTTGGTCGGGGTAGCGATTCATATCCTCTCGCCATTTTCCCTTATTACAGTTTATACGTATAACTTTACACACTATGTATATTCTGGCTTAATGCCCCACTAATTTATACACATTCACCGTCTCGGTACTTGTATTTCGAGTCGATGATCGAAGATAAAGTTAACTCATCCCCACCATATCAAACATGGCGGTCTGGGTATGGCGTCCCTACGCCAGACGCACCCGGTACATTCACTTCCAATTATTTACAAATCTGCTTCACTAGATTCAACATTTCGCAGTATTCATTGAGCATATTTCAGTCTCTTCTATTACAAAAACCATCCAGAATCAGGGTTTACGACCGTATCTTGTCGTGTCGCTGTATTACTATAGCCCGAATTAGGCCTAAATCTCGATTCTCCATTAGACCGGGATCACATGTTATTTCACCAAATTGTCGCCCGAATATCAGAATTTCCAGCACGAATGTCCACGAATTACGCGTCGCACACTTTGATATCACTCCATATTACGAAGTAAAGTAATTAAGTCCGGTCTGGCTGACGTAATCGCCAAACTCCCGAAGCCATCGCCTGATATCTGGGGTGTAGGCCGCTCTACCCTTGACTGCTCACCCTCTGCCCAGCCTCCTCCAATCCCCTCAAACCCCGCATATCCGATGGTTCTAATCTCACGTCTACATAACATGGAACCACCAGCAGTACATTAGAGATATCTATTCATATTGGAAAGTTTATCAATTACAACTTTCGGAAAATACCAATATTTTCCACATTATTATTTTTATTTTTATTAACACATTGGTCAATTTCCACCAAGGCAGGGTGGCCCGAAAAAGAAAAACTTTCATCATTCACTCCATCACTGTCTTGCCAGAGGCGTGCTTACACTACAGTTATAAAACTGCAACATTAACACCCCTCCTTCAGAGTGCAGACACTGTACTATCTCCAGGACTCAAGTCTGGCCTGCCGGTTTCCCTGAATCCCTTCATAAATGTTACTTTGCTCACACTCCAACAGCACGTCAAGTATTAAAAACCATTTGTCTCCATTCACTCCTATCAAATACGCTCATGCATGCCTTCTGGAAGTCCAAGACCCTCTAAACCCTCTAAACCTCCTTTACCCCCTCCCTCCAACCTTTCCTAGGCCGACCCCTACCCCGCCTTCCCTCCACTACAGATTTATACACTCTCGAAGTCATTCTATTCTGTTCCATCCTCTCTACATGTCCAAACCACCTCAGCAACCCCTCCTCAGCTGTCTGGATAATAGTTTTATTAATCCCGCACCTCCTCCTAATTTCCAAACTATGAATTCTCTGCATTATATTCACACCACACATTGCCCTCAGACATGACACCTCCACTGCCTCCAGCTTTCTCCTTGTTGCAACTTTCACCACCCATGCTTCACACCCATATAAGAGCATTGGTATAACTATACTCTCATACATTCCCCTCTTTGCTTCCACGGACAAAGTTCTTTATCTCCACAGACTCCAAAGTGCACCACTCACCCTTTTCCCCTTATCAATTCTATGATTCACCTCATCCTTCATAGACCCATTTGCTGACACATCCACTCCTAAATATCTGAATACATTCACCTCCTCCATACTTTCTCCCTCCAATCACCTAAAGTCAGTACCTGACCAGCCAGGCTGTCGTTCGTACGTTGGTTTGCGTGCAGCCTGGTTGATCAGTCCCTGATCCACCATGAGGCCTGGTCACAGACCGGGCTGCGGGGGCATTGACCCCCAGAACCCTCTTCAGGTATACTCCAGGTAATCTGATATCCAATCTTTCGTCACCTAATCTTTTTGTTATCCTCATCACCTTACTCTTTCCTATATTCCCTTTTAATTTTCTTATTTTACATACCCTACCAAACTCATCCACCAACCTCTGCAACTTCTCTTCAGAATCTTCCAAAAGCACAGTGCCATCAGCAAAGAGCAACTGTGACAACTCTCAATTTGTGTTAGATTCTTTATCTTTTAACCCCACACCTCTTGCCAAGACCAGCGCATTCACTTCTTTTACAACCCCATCTATAAATATATTGAACAACCACGGTGACATCACACATCCTTGTCTAAGGCCTACTTTTACTGGGAAATAATCTCCCTCTCTCCTACATACTCTAACCTGAGCCTCACTATCCTCGTAAAAACTCTCTACTGCCTTCAGTAACCTACCTTCTATTCCATACACCTGCAACATCTGCCACATTGCCCCCCTATCCACCCTGTCATACGCCATTTCCAAATCCATAAATGCCACAAAAACCTCTTTACCCTTATCTAAATACTGTTCACCTATATATTTCACTGTAAACACTTGGTCTACACACCCCCTACCTTTCCTAAAGCCTCCTTGTTCATCTGCTATCCTACTCTCCGAAACTCGTTCTCAGGGTCGAAAATTTTTTGGAAAAAAAAAATTATTTTTTCTTATGAAATGATAGAGAATCTTTTTCCGATCATAACGACACCAAAAGTATGAAATTTGATTGAAAACTTACGGAATTATGCTCTCGCGAAGTTATCGGTCTCGAAGATGTTTACGCATCTGCGATTTTGCCCACTTTGAGCCATATTTTTGGCTAATTCCAACATTCCAGTCTACTAAAATCAAAGCTATTTCACTAGTACTCCATTTCTTCTATCGATTGAGTACAAGAAACCGCCCATTTACCAATTACAACAACCCAAAAAAGTGGTCAGAATTTTGCAATTTGACCAATTTCACACAAATTTCAAACGATGTCAATTTCAAAATGGGGTCCATAATAAACAAGGCAGACATTCCTGGCACTAAAATAACATCTCTGTTCACTAGTCACGTCTCCAGGCCCCTCTTACATTACTTTTGCTTTCCATTTTGAATTTTTATTCTCATAAAAAATTGAAGATTTACTGTTATATATACAACTGCATCATTGTAAAACTGGTATAAATAATATCACCACACTTGTGAAAGAATATTAGACTCACCAGTTGACGTGTATTGGACGCATGGCATGATTTGTTTACTCTTGAACATCGGCAAAAATCGAACATTTTCGCTACTTTGAGCTCAATTTCAAGGTACTTGTCATTGTAAAACCAATCAATATCATCTCTATTTCTGTAGTATATCTTCGATTCTATCAAATTATACCAAGAAAACGAGAATACATCAATAAATACCATACGAAAATAGACTGCAAAGTCGCTGTTTTAAACAAAAAATACGGTCGGAGTTTTTTTTTTCTCATTATGCAGTGTGCTGCAGGATTTTTTTTTATACTGCGCACACTGACTACACAGACCCATTCTTTCATATGTAGGCCTACCAGCCGTTTCCCGCTTAATTTGAGGCCGCTAGAATTTACGCGTACTAGTACGGCACCAACCCTGGCGCGTAAAACGTACTAGTACGGCCCCGACCCCGAAAGGGTTAATTCTTTCAATAACAACTCTACCATACGCTTTACCAGGTATACTGACTTATTCCCCTATAATTTTTGCACTCTCTTAACCTGTATTCATTTATTTACTTCTCAATACTCATTTAGTTAGCTACAGTAATTATTTGTTTATTACTTACTCAGCAACAGTAGTTATTTATTTGCTTATATATTTATCATATATTAATTTTCAACTTACAATGGGATAACGTTGGAACAAACCCATCATAAGTCAAGGAGCACCTGTATATTAAAAGTGCCCTCAGATGCACCTTGATATGCTGTACTTGTTTTTTCAGACATACCTCTTGACTTTTTTTTTTTTAATATCGCCTGTTCTTCCACAGGGTATCCTGGGCTCTGGGTTTGCACTCAAAGTGCAGCAAAAGCAGCGCCAGAAGCACTTCAATCGGCAAATCCCAGCAGCTGCCATGTTGATCCAGTGTTTGTGGCGATGCTATGCTGCTGATAAACACTTCAATTCAACAGCTACATGGCAGATTCACATGAAGGATCCAAATACCAACAATAACTCTCAGTCCACACCATTAAGCAAGGTGTGTACTTCAATTTCTTAATCTAGGAATTAGTTTTTTCTTAGTTCCATTACAGCTTTTTAGTATTATGGCTGTGTTAGTAATAGTTATTACTTTCAGAAATTTTATAATGAAATTTGCTGTACTTACTGACACCAAATTTGAGTTAGTTTGCAATGAGATCAAGCCTTTCTTTCACTGACACAAATCTACAGAGTAAAGAATTTTTTTCTTTTAGATTCACATAAAATCATTAATTAAATTAACCACTAGATTTAGTGGAACTTAAAATGAACTCTTGTCATTGTACACTATACTTTTTTTAACAATTCAGATTTATCTTGAAATAAATCAGTTTAGATGCCTGTTAGAATGTAGAAAAGATAAAATGATAATCAGACTTTTTAAGATGATGCTCCTTAGACTTGTTTGGTTGAAAGCACATAATATTCATGGCATTTGTTGCTTTAGAAATATAACTATGTATGCATGATGTATACTTATAATTCGATCAGAGTATGTATTTACATTCATTCTCTTTGGTTTGCTTTTTTTTGGGCTAATTTTTTTTAATTGTAAATGTGCATATAATTTTTATTTTTCAAATGAAGTATATTTATATATAATGCATCATACAGATGATCATTAATTTGCATCTTGCAGTTTAATTATCATGCCAGATATTAACAAACTAAAAAGTATGCTCTTCTCTTATAAAAATGTTGTCCAAAAGATAGTTATAACAGATTTACTGAACATAATATAAAATTTCAGGACTTATGAATTAAAGTTTATTTATCATATCTTACTATTACTGCTAATGTCCTTGCAGGAGAGTTCTCTGAATACACCACTAAGCAAGGTGAAGTATTGTTGTGACCCTGGACACCATAGCAACCCTCCCCCCCTTTCATTTTGTTTCCATAGTCTAAACTATTGCCCTTTGCAGCAAATACACATTCGTTTCCCCTTCCGATATTATGCAGTTTAAACGTTTAGAGAGAAAATGTAGTCATCAAAATTTTGCATAGCACAGCTTATTTTAATGCAGTGTGGGAAATGTATGACTTGTGAAATGAAAGAACACAAGCTTGTATTACAAGTATTAGTATAGTACACACTAGTACTGATAATGTATTTTAAGTGTGAGAACCAATCCTATTATTACTGCTGTTTGTTGCCTTCGATGTGTAAATTTGTTATATTTTAGTGGAAAAACGCAAAGGTATGCATGTGCATGAATATACGTATGTGTATGAATTCTTTCTAGTCAGTAAAACATACATATAGGCACACGAGCCTGATATATAAATGTTAGGGCTGACCCCATGTTGTATCTATGACATATTTAAAAAGATTCTAGGTCACTTAGGTATGCAGTTCTGTACCACCAGTTTAACACTCATACATTTCCAACCTCTAGAAAAAACATGCTCTGAAAAATTTAATATTGCCTAAAAAATGTTTTGTGGGACACCTTAAATGTTCCTCCATACTGTAGCTCCACATGTAGTCTTTAAGACTGTCCTGGCTGTAGAGGAATTAATCTGAAAATATGCCATGTGAAGACTGTACAGATCATAATTTTTTCAAGTACATCATCTTGTAGCACAGTGACATTATTCGTCTCATGCTGTGATCCTTTTAATTAAAGAAGGCTCCCTGTTGATGGTGAGGGACTTTTGATTATAGGAATTTAATTTCTCATGCCATTTATCAAGTCAAATATCATTACCTCTCATTCCTCAGGCACTGTGTGACCCCAGTGGGTTTATCACTTTTCACTAAGTTTTTTTTTTTTCATTATTAACACATCGGCCGATTCCCACCAAGGCAGGGTGGCCCAAAAAAGAAAAACTTTCATCATTCACTCCATCACTGTCTTGCCAGAGGGGTGCTTTACACTACAGTTATAAAACTGCAACATTAACACCCCTCCTTCAGAGTGCAGACACTGTACTTCCCATCTCCAGGACTCAAATCCGGCCTGCCGGTTTCCCTGAATCCCTTCATAAATGTTACTTTGCTCACACTCCAACAGCACGTCACTAAGTATAATAATAATTATGCTGGTTCCAGCCGTGTTTCGGATATCTTCTGGTAAGATGATTCAACATCTTACCAGAAGATATCCGAAACACAGCTGGAACCAGTGTAGAAGCCTTCAAGAGGAAACTGGACAAATATCTTCACCAGGTGCCAGATCAACCAGGCTGTGATGGATATGTGGGGCAGCGGGCCTCCAGCAGCAACAGCCTGGTTGACCAGGCAAGCACCAGATGAGCCTGCCCCATGGCCGGGCTCAGAGAGTAGATACTCTCGAAACTCTTCAAAGGTATATCAAAGGTGGAGCATCAACCATACATCGGAAAGGCATTGTTCATGAGATTCCAACAACTTCATATCTTCCAAGTTGATTTCTTCAAATTCAGAATTAATGGCATGGTCCATGATAATACTACATACATTTAGAACTCCCATGCTGTGTATCCTGGAAGATATTGATGCATCCAGGCTATAGTTGTTTCCTATACACTGATCCTTATGGTACTAATTCAACCTAGGATTTACTCATGCTTGAAATTATTTTCGTGAAGTTTGCCACAAGATAAGCTGCTTAAAACAGTCAGTTATGATCATTTCTCTAGAACTCTGTAATTGTTGACTTCCTTGCATCATTATTGTCTGTTCTGTAATAATGCTCTTCACAAATACTAACTCTTCACTGTGACTGTAACACCTTGAAAAATCGCTGAATCAAGGACATGTTCATTATTTTATCAAAGAAAAATTGGGCTTATCATACCAACATGCCATTACTCAACTCCATTTACAAAGGCAACTGCCTCTTGTCTCCTACTTTTTTTCATTTACCGTTGTATTAGTAGTTTGCAATAATGTCCATTTTACAATGGACCAGAGATACAGCGGTAATCAAGGAGAACTCAGATGTTTTCCTGATTTTTCCCTGTATGCATTAGATTTCAAGAACCTAAACTCCTAATACAGTTGGTCTTTTTACCTCTGTGTACTCTTACATTCACCAGACTTCCTGATGACTCCTACAGTTAAAGTACACTTCTGTTGCATAATGAAGTCCCACACTCACAACTCTCCATTCATTCTTCTCTTCAATATACTGCAGCTCGTCTGTTTGGACAAATTGTATCTTCTCCCGTGTCTTTTGTCTAAATTTAATCTGCAATGTTTAATTTCAGAATTACCTACACTGCTTCTTTTGTTAAGCGATTTTAATGCTTATCACTCATTTTGGGAAGGGTCACATTGAGACTGTCACAGAGATCAGTTAGAATCTTTTCTCACATCACTTCCCTTACAAATCTCAGTTAGAATCTTTTTCCACACCACTCCCCTTACAAATCTTAACTCTTTCAGGGTCCGTAACGTAGTTCTACAGCTTTGAGTTCTGGATCCAAACCGTAGTTCAACGTCATGAGCTCAGCTCACTCAGATAAGCTTTGAGTGGTAAATTTGGGCCTAGATATGAGAGAATGCATCTATGTGGTAAGTGTGCACCACATAAAACAAATCCTGCAGCACACAGTGCATAATGAGAGAAAAAAAAATGAAACCGTAATTTTCGATTAAAACAGCGACTTTGCAGTGCTTTTTCATATACTATTTATGGTTGTATTTGCGATTTCTTGGTCTCATTGGATAGAATGGAAGATATATTACAGACGTAGAGATGATTTTGATTGGTTTTAGTACTGGAAATGGCTTGAAACTGAGCTCAAAGTAGCGGAAATGTTAAATTTTTGCCGATGTTCAAGAGTAAACAAATGACCTCACACGTCTAATACGCGCCAGCTGGTGGGTCTAACATATGTTCACAAATATGGTGATATTATTTGTACAATTATTACAATATTTCATAACAGTAAATCTTCCATTTTTTGGTTTGAATATTATTATTATTATTATTATAATCAAATAGAAGCGCTAAACCACAGGGGTTTTGGTTTGAATAAAATTCATTATGTGAATAAAAAATCAAAATGGAATTCATTTCTAAAGACTGAAAACGTAACTAATGAACAGAGGAAATGTTAGTTTAGTGCAAGGATTTCCTGCATTGTTTATTCTGAACCCTATTTTGAATTTGGAATATTTTGAACTTTAAGTTAAATTGGCTAAATTACCAATTTCCAATCACTTTACAGTGGACCCCCAAGTAATGTAAAAACTTCATCCCAGAAGCCTGCTCAAGTGCCATTACCGAACGAATTTACTCCCTTAAGGAATAATGTCACGTAGGTTAGTCTATTTCAGACCCCCAAAAATACACTTCCACAAGCACTTACAATATTATACAGTGGACCCCCGAGTAACGAAAAAACTTCATCCCAGAAGCCTGCTCAAGTGCCATTACTGAACAAATTTACTCCCTTAAGGAATAATGTCACGTAGGTTAGTCTATTTCAGACCCCCAAAAATACACTTCCACAAGCACTTACAATATTATGCTTACATAATTGTAAGATTTCCAGGGTGTTCGTTACTCGGGGGTCCACTGTACTTACATAATTTTATGATTTCCGGGGTGTTCGTTACTCGGGGTCCACTGTATTTTGTAGTTGAAACAGTTGACTGCGCGATTTCTTGTGCTCAATCGATAGAATAGAAGTAATACTAGTGAAATAGCTAAGAATTTGGTCGACTGGAATAATGTAATTGGCCTAAAATGGGAGTCAAAGTCAGCAAAATCGCCGATGTGTAAATATCGCTGACACATCAAAATTCGCGAGAGCATAATTTCGTCAATTTTCAATCAAATTTCGTACTTTTTGTTTTATTACCTTCAGAAAAAGATTCTCTACAATTTCATAAGAAAAAATTAGATTTTTTTTTTTTTAAATTCTTGGACACTGGTGCACCCCTTCCAAAAATGGCCTTGGACCCTGAAAGGGTTAAATACCAGGCTTCTGACACATTTCAACCCTTGGATACTTACTTTTTGTGTGTAGATTGCTTTATCTGGTCCTCCTCTTCCTCTAGATTTTGATTGGGCAGTAATAGATGATCTACATGACAGCGATCATTTCTATATTCTTTTTTCTTGTTCCTACATTCGCATCCCTCGCCAAGCTCAGTGGCATTTCAAACATGCAAGTTGGGTATTTTATGTACACTGTACTATTTTACTTGATCTTACACCTGGTTCATCCATATGTGAACTATTACATTTCTTTGTTAGCTCAGTGCCCTCTGAAGCTACATTCAACATTCCTCTGACCTCAAGTAAGCATTTTCAGAAATATGTCCCTTGGTGAGTGCATCTGTGCAATTCACCCAGAATGAGCTATATGGAGTCACTATCAGTACAGTGGTCCCTTGGTTTTCGCCGAAAATTCGTTCCAGAATGCTGCTCAAGTGTCATTACCGAACGAATTTACTTCCTTAAGAAATAATGTCACATAGGTTAGTCTATTTCAGACCCCCAAAAATACAATTGCAAGAGCACTTACAAAAATACACTTACATAAATGTTCGAGTTTGGAGATGCACGAAAACCGAGGGACCACTGTACAGGCATACCAGATAGGTGTCTAACTTACAAACAGGAGAGAGGAGAAAGACTTTAGGACAACTCAACTGCGGCCAGCAGTAACAGCCTGGTTAATCAGACCCTGATCCACCACGAGGCTGGTCTCAGACCAAGCTGCGGCGACATTGACCCCCAAAACCCTCTCCAGGTAAACTCCAGGTAACTAATGTTTAAGGCTCTAAGTTCATATTAGCTAATGTGTAAGACTGTAAGTCTACATTATTTTCTTTTTCCACATTCATAGTTTTATTATAATCAAAAAGAAGCGCTAAACCACAGGGGTCCACATTCATAAGCAATTGGTGTATATAGTAAAAGCTCTCATTAATTGTACAGTATATTTACACACATTAAAGATGACTATATCATGCAGTCTTTAAGAATGAAACAAATTGCATTTAAAGTACTAACCTTCCCTATAGGGACATACCAATGCCGGGAGAATGGGAGGTAATCAGATGTGATCCAAGGGGAGAAAAAACTCTTTATATTTGTTGGATCAGGAGCCCTTTACCAGCATCAAGGTACCCCCTTTCCCTCCCACTGAAGGGAGAAATTGAATCACTTTTAACTGAAAATTTATACAAGTGATGTTCAGTTACTATGTTGAATTATTGATGCTGTTAAACCATAAGCTCATAGTTAATTACAGTGGACCCTTGAAAATCGTCCATAATCTGTTCCTGATAGTCCGCCTATTTTCAAAATGGATGATTTTCAAAACCATTTTCCCCATAAGAAATAATATAAATCAAATTAATCCGAATGTGTGGGTGGCGGTCACTCGCTGGTAAACAATGGCACACTGATGCTTAATGTGGTGTTTATGTGCCCAGGAGGCTGGGAGGCCACGCGGACACATTTCAGATGACCGCCTATTTTTAAGCAAATGGACGAATATCAAGTCAATATTTTGCCGAAAAGTGGCCTATTTTAAAATTTGCCTATATTCAAGGGAGCCTATTTTCGAGGGTCCACTGTACTGATGCTGTTAAACCATCAGCAGATAGTTAATTTAATATTTTCACAACTAAGAACATTAGGCAACCACATTTTTATATACGTATTACATTGATATTAAATATACTTATGAACTGCATAAGTGTATGAGCATCTGTTATAATTAAACTTAAATTTGATTGATATCACTTGCAAAGGCATTAAATTTTGCATTTTCTTGCATGTGCTTGTTGATTTGTGCATGTTTGGAAGCTGCCTTCTTCACTGCTCATTGCTTTAATTTGATTAGTAGATAAACCTACTATGAAATACTGCTCTAGTAATTCAGTGAATGTATTGTGTATTTCAGTAACATTCTTATTAGAAAAGTAATTTATGCTGTAATTCAGTAGTATTGCCTGTCTCCATGTATTACTGTCTCTTATATATTCTCATCAAACAAATATTTTTTTCATATGCTTATGTACCGACTCATTTAGATATTACTGCTAGAATATTGTTGATAAAAAATCAAACATTAATAGTAAATACTTTTCAGTTTCACTGTAAAGGATTGTCTAATTTTGAATTTCTCCTCTAGATGGCCAAGAGAGCAAGTGTTTTGCGGAGAAGGAAATCCAAAAGCAAGATGGATGTTTCATCAGCACCTGAAAGCTCTAGCAGACGAGACAGCGAGGGCGACATGGTCTTCTATGTTGAGGAACCTAGGGCAGGTTTGTGAAATATCAAAAGGAAATAGCTTTTAAGGAAGATGTAGAGGGGCAGGGAGATGGAAGAGATACAGGCAAGAAATAAGATGTTGATATAGGGTAGGACAGTAAAGCCTCCTATTGTGATAGGAAACCTTGATGTTGATACATTATGATTGTCTTTGTGCATACCTTACTAGTCATGCCTCATTGTACATGTCTTTGCCCCTTGTTAATTTATTGAATGTTCTCAAATCATTATCAACCATGAGCTGTGTTTATGTAAGGATTTAATCCAAGAGATTTAAAAAAATTTACTCAAACCATCTACCTAATATGCAGTTTTACAGCACTTAGACTTAGTGTTACTTTTATTTAGTTTGATTTTTCCATCATCACACTTTACTCTTTGAAATCCAAGTTTGTACTAACAAGATTTACACAGACTACTTGCGACAAGAGTGTCTGCATTTCAATTTTGGCTACTATGCAATATGTGTTGATGTAGGCCCATGTAGTGCTTGTTTAGCTGTGGTTGAGCTAAGACAGTGTAGCTGGTGCCTTCCATGTCTCAAGCCTTGTATTTACCCACACCGAAAGTCGTGAGAGCCTTGTGTGTTGTCGCAGCTCGATTCTGTAATCAAGTGTTATGTCCCTGTTGCAAGGCTTCCACCAGCCGCCTGATGCCTCACTCCCGCCCCACTCGTCCTCACCTGCTATAAAAAGAGAGGGCAGCAGCACCTTTTTGACATTTTTTCCTGTGCATATAGAGGTGCAGGGCGGGTGTAGGAATGGGCGTGCTGGTGTGGCGTAGTTTAGCGCCGGCGTGTATTGATGTGGTGTGGTGATGTCATCTGTTGCATGTGTGTAGAGGAGGTGGCGCGGCGATGGTCGTCCATGGCTCGCCTGAGGGGCATGCTCGGGTGTGTGTCGCCCATCACGGAAATACCAGTGGCACCGCCCACCACCCATCTAGGCAATCCTGGGCGGGTCAGGGGATTGTCTAGGTCTCGCAGCTACGAGTGTACGGGTAAGTTGTGTACTAGATGGTATTGTGCCCAAATAAAGCAGGATAGAACAGGATTATAAAGTACTTATTTTAATGCAATTGTATTAAATAAGACTTAATATTTGATATTTAATAGTGTTGTATTTTCTTTTAATTTAGCAAGTTATTTTAGCTTAATGTGGAGTTAATACACATATAATATCTAAAAACAGCTTTTATTATTTTTCTTCAATGGTGTAATTGAATAATTACATACAATGTTACTTATCTTCTGCTCTGTCCTACCTTGGCAGTTTGTGTTGTGTGTAGCCAGTAGTCAGTGGTGGCAGCTGTAAAGTTAATAGTATTTCAGCATATTGATCACTGGTGATGTTGCACAGTATAATATAATGCTTTTTATATACATACCTACATATCATCATTTTGAGTTTTATGATTGACAGTGATTTATGCTTAGCAGTTAACCCTTAACTGTGTGCAACAAGAATTTATGTAGGGCACCAAACCATGGGTGAATATTTACACGTAAATATATATCAAGCCATTTTAGGCCTCAGCTCAGCTGTTTGGGTCACCTATCACCTCCTTATGACTAAGAACAAAAATGTTGGCCTATGTAGGTCTACACAGTGCATCATGGGTAACACTTCTTTGGTAGTGCACGTATGTCAGCAGATTTTGTTGGCAGGAGACATTTGTACCAGCAAACAGTGTATGGAACTAGCAGGAAGATGCCTCATTTTCTCTAAATTTATTAGTTTATTACAATTTGTAACAGAGAGGACAGCAAATTATATTTTTTTACTTTATTGGGTTATCCTAGGTTAAATCTACATACATACCGTACTGTACAATAAGATCACAGTAAACAGGTGATAACACAATATGCAGAATAACTACTGTGAAAAAATAGTGAAATTCCAAGCACTTTTGTGATTTCTCACATTATCAAGGAACTATATACAGTGGTACCCCGGATTTCATCAATAATTTGTTCCAGAAGGCTGTTAGAGTGCCGTTACCCAACGAATTTGTTCCCATAAGGACGAATGTAAATTAGATTAGTCCGTTTCAGACCCCCAAAAATACACTTACAAAAGCACTTACAAAAATACACTTACATAATTGTTCGAGTTGGGAGCTGTACGAAATCCGGGGTACCACTGTAGTTCATATATACAGTGGACCCTCGGTTTTCATTGAAAATTCTTTCCAGAATGCTGTTTGAGTGCCGTTACCGAACGAATTTGTTCCCATAAGGACAAATGTAAATTAGATTAGTCATTTCAGACCCCAAAAAATACACTTACAAAAGCACTTATGAAAATACACTTACATAATTGTTCAAGTTTGGAGGTGAATGAAAACCGAGGGTCCACTGTAGTTCCTTGATAATGTAAGAAATCACGAAAATGCTTGGAATTTCACTATTTTTTCTCAGTAGTTATTCTGCATATATTACTGTATTGTGATTTTTCGTGCCCATAATACCTTTGTACTCTTGAGACCATTGTAAGGAATATTTGTACTGTATTCTAAATACATAAACTTTCTATTCTGATCAACTTTATTATTTTCAAAAACTTTTATTGTTGATAATATTATTGCAACTTGGATGAACACTTATTGACAGTAGACACACCACTGTTGCAGAGATATACAGTGGTCCCTCGGTTTTCGTGCACCTCCAAACTTGAACATTTATGTAAGCGTATTTTATCCCCATAAGGAATAATGTAAAATAGACTAGTCCTTTTACACCCCCAAAAATATACTTGCAAAAGCATTTAAAAAAATAAACTTACATAAAAGGGCGATTTTGGGGACCATCGTAACTCGAGGTACCACTGTAAAAAATTTTTTTTTATATATATATATATATATATATATATATATATATATATAGATATACAGTGGTACCCGACTTCGATATTTTCATTCCAGAATGCTGTTCAAGTGCCATTACCAAACGAATTTATCTCCATAAGAAATGATGCAAAATAGACTAGTCCTTTTAGACCCCAAAAATTACACTTACAAAAGCATTTAAAAATTAACTTACATAAAGGGTGTGTTTGGGGACCATCGTAAGTCGGGGTAGCACTGTATATATATATATGTATATATATATATATATATATCTATATATATATATATCTATATATATATATCTATATATATATATCTATAT
>WNWK01028477.1:0-25343 GCA_009830355.1 Cherax destructor | reverse complement strand
ATAAATTTAGATTTAGAAAGGACATAGGCAAGTACTGGTTTTCGAACAGAGTTGTAGATGCGTGGAACAATCTTCCGAGTAGGGTGATAGAGGCTAGGACCTTGGGTGGCTTTAAAAAGAGATTGGACAAATATATGAGTGGGAGGGGCTGGGTTTGATTAGTGTCGTGAGTACAGGAGTAAATTCTTAGGTAGTGGTGGTTTTGATAAGGACCTGCCTTGTATGGGCCAGTAGGCCTTCTGCGGTGTTAATCCATTCTTATGTTCTTATGTTCTTAAAACAAATACTTGGGTAGTATAACAATAGGTTAGACAAATATTTTTGCTGGAGGTTGAAATATAGCAGGCCTGTAGGAGAGTTCCACATCTACGATGTGCTTGTGTTGAATTAGCAGGAGAGACTATGTGATGGTATGGTTAACTGTTTTCAGGAGGATTCTTGCTAAGACTTCAGAGATGGTGAAGCTGCCTTTGTTTTGTTTAATTGTGTTAGAAACAGAGATAAGTGCTGATTCAAGGCATTTGCGTCTACGGAAATTAGTTTCTTTGATTACTAGTCGGGCGTCTTTGAATTTCATGAGATGATTGTTGGAATTTCGGTGTTGTACGCAGGCGTTGTTCAGGTTATCGTTTCTGCATGCATTAATGTGTTCATTGATGCGTGTTTCGAGGTTTCTTGCTGTTTCTCCTACATAAATTCTGTCGCAGCCTCCACAGGGTATAGTGTAGACCCCTGCGTTGACTGGTTCATGGTGCTTGGATTTAGTCCTGGTTAGATCCTTAATAGAAGTACTGGAAGCAATGGCGACTCTAGTGTTAGCTTGTGCAAATACTTTAGAAATGTTGGATGCAACCTGGCTGTTGGGAAGAATTATAACTTTGTTTGGAGTGGTGTTGACGCGTGGAGAATTAATGATCTGAAGAGCCCTTTTCTTGCAATCTTTGATGAAAAAGGAAGGAAAATGTAAATCAGTGAAGGTTTGGTGAATGTAAGTACATTCCTCGTCAAGAAACTCAAGACTACATATTCGGTAAGCTCTTAGGAAGAATCCGATGATGATGCCTCTTTTGGTCTTAGTATCTTGACTAGAATAGAAGTGTTTGAGATCATTTTTATTTGTAGGTTTCCGGTAAACTTGAAATCTTAGGTTGTTATCTACTTTGTGGATGAGGACGTCTAGAAAGGGTAGCATGTCATTGGACTCTTCTTCTAGTGTAAACTGGATCGCCGGTTCAACTGCGTTGAGCCTTGCCTGAAGATTCCGTACATCAAAACGTTTGGGAGTTATTACGAGGACGTCGTCTACGTAACGTAACCAAGTGACGCTTGAGGGTATGATGTTGGCGAAGTGTTCAGCCTCTATAGGCTGAACACTTCGCCAACATCATACCCTCAATGGAAATAAATGGTATAAAATACCGACACAATGGAAAAATAAACACATAAGCAGTATAATGTGATCCTTTATTGACAACGTTTCGCCCACGCAGTGGGCTTTATCGAGTCACAGACAGATCTACCTGGAAAATGAGCAACATGGAGATATATATAGGGTACAGTCAGGTGGAGAATGCTGGGTCAGGTGGATAAAGCTGCATGTGAGTCTTAAAAGTAGTATGATAGTTAAAAACATAGTGTGACTTAAAGGACTTGCAGTGTACCATTCTTGAGTTCTAGGTGGGATAGCGTTGAAGAAGTTTCTTGGCAATAGGTTCAGCTATGTTGTAGAAGCCGTTGTTCTGGTTGAAGTTGTTGGATATACAGATGAGTGATGATTCTAGGATTCTTCGGTATTGCGTGTTGTCTTCTCTGGCGATGAGTCTTGCGTTTCTGTAGTTGATTAAATGGTTGTGTAAATTTCGGTGTTGAACACAGGCATTTCTTGAGTCGTCAGATCTGCCTGCGTACTGGTGTTCTGAAATGCGTGTTTGTAGGTCTCTGGATGTTTCGCCAACGTATAATTTGCTGCAGCCATTACAAGGGATTGTGTATACCCCTGCCGTGGATTGAAGCTTTTCCTGTCTGTTACTGGTAATGTCCTTAATGGTGGTGGATGTGGAGGTGGATACTCGGAATGAGGTCTTAGAAAAATGTTGGAAACTTGTTTGGAAATGGAGTTTGTGGGAAGGACTATGTATCTCTTCTCAGCAGTGTCTTCTCTGGGTGTGTTGAAGATGTTTAATGCCCGTCGTCTGCAGTCTCTAATGAAGTGACGAGGATAGTGAAGTTTGGAAAAAACTTGTTCAATGAGGGAGCATTCTTCTTCAAGGAACTCACTGCTGCAGATTCTGAGTGCGCGCAGGAAAAAGCCTATAATTACACCACGTTTAATTTTGGTGTCGTGGTGAGAGTAGAAGTGGAGAAGATCGTGTTGATTGGTAGGTTTTCGATAGACTTTAAAACGAAGTTCATGGTCAGCTTTGCAGAGAAGAACATCAAGGAAAGGAAGAGTGTTGTCGACTTCTTCTTCTAGTGTAAACTGGATTGATGGCTCAACCTGGTTGAGTTCGTGTTGGAGAGCTTGAACGTTGAAGCGTCTGGGAGTTATGATGAGAATGTCGTCAACATAACGAAGCCAGGTGACAGAAGAGGGAATAATAGTGGAAAATCGCTCGGCTTCCAAATGTTCCATATATAGGTTCGCAAGGACAGCACTAAGTGGCGATCACATGGGTAGTCCAAAAGTTTGCTGAAAGAGTTGGTTTTCGAAAGAGAAACATGTAAAGCCCACACATAGTTCAACAAGGTCGATGAAATCGCTGGCTGGAAGAGGAAGATCAAGCGAGTCGTCAATTTTCCTGCGCTAGAGATCGATAGCTTGTGTAGTAGGTACTTTGGTGAATAGGGATGTTACATCAAGGCTGGATGTCACTTGGTTACGTTATGTTCTTCTATTATACTACATACTAGATAGTTCAGATCTGTTCTTAGCTCAGAGAGGACGTGTCTAGGGTTCTCTGTGGACTGAACCACTTTTGCTCTGTGAAGTGAACCAAGATGCCGTCCATTGAGCAACTTTACCAGCAGCTTAAGGAGGAATTGAGGGTAGCGAAGCTTGAGATTCGGCGATTGACGGAGGAAAACAAGAGGATTCGTAGTAGTCCTCCTGTTGTGAGTCCTCAGGTCAAGAAGGGAACTTGGGCAGTGGCCGGACTTCAAGGAACAAAGTTGAAGATCAAGAAAACGAATGGAGGGTTAGAAACGATGAAGAAGAAAGAGACTGCTGTGGAAACATCGAATGCCTTCTCCGTGCTACCCGATGAATGTGAGTCGACTACTGGGAACGCCACGACGAACGACACAAAGGAAGGTAAAAACATTGTTGTTGTTGGGGATAGCCAGGTTAGGTATATGGATAGGGCATTCTGCTTGAAGGATAAGAGTAGGAGACAGAGGGTTTGCTTTCCTGGGGCTGGGATGGAGGATATTGTTAGCCGGCTTGACAACATCATGAACGGTAATGGGATCAATCCTATTATCTGCCTCAGTGCTGGAGGCAATGATGTAGGCAAGCGTAGAAGTGAGGATTTAGTTAGAAGGTACAGGACAGCAATAGACATAATTAGGAAGAAGGGGGGGCGCCCTGTTATATGTGGCATTTTGCCAAGAAGGAGTGTTGGAAATGAATGGCTGTCCAGAGCGATTGGTATAAATTGCTGGCTGGACAAACACTGTAAGGATAATGCAGTCCCATTCATTGACAACTGAGACCACTTCTATGGCCGAAATGACATGTATGCCAGGGATGGGGTTCACTTATCCAGGGCAGGTGTAGAATTTCTCTCTAGCTCAGTTGAGGATGTTGTTAGGATTTTAAACTAGGATTAGTTAGAGGTATGGGTTTAGGAATGGTGAATAATGAGGGTCAAAATATTGATTCAGGCTTTGACATCATAAATCTTAACAATAACAGTAATCGAGTAACAAAGGGTAATAATAGTAACAGAAATTGTGTAAAACAAAAGCTGAATATGAAAAAGGTTCACAAGAAGATACATCTCAATGTATTTTACACTAACTGTCGAAGCGCCAGAAATAAAATTAACGAATTACGTTTGGTAGCATGTGCTGGGAACTTTGATGTCATTGCAATAACTGAAACATGGTATAATATAAAGAGTCGGGATATGATTGCTGAGTGTCATATTCAGGGGTTTAAGTTGTTCCATGTAGATAGATATAATGGGAAAGGGGGTGGAGTTGCATTATATGTACGAGAAAATATAAATTGCTGCATAAAAACAGGCATAAAAATAGATGGATCATTAACATAATCTGTTTGGCTAGAGTTTCTAGAAGGTCAAGAAAAACTGACTGGACTTCTTTGACCGGTAATCTGGAGTCCAGTGACTTTATGGAAGTAGTTCAGGACTGTTTTCTGAAGCAGTGTGTGACGGAGCCTACCAGAGGTAATAATTTGCTCGACCTGGTCTTGTCAAATAAGGAAACCCTGGTAAATAATCTGGAGATCACTGAAGAGCTTGGCGCAAGTGATCACAAATCCATTACTTTTAATATTACCTGGGAGTACGAGAATAGGGATAATACGGTAAAAGTTCCTGATTTTCGTTCTGCCGACTATACTGGACTTAGAGAACACCTGTCTAATCTCGACTGGGGTAATCTAGCTAACGATTACGATGGGATCTGCGTTTATGATTTTTTTCTTAATAATGTACAACGTGCACAGAGTATAATTATTCCCCAGAGAGAATTTAGGTCAAATAATAACGATCCCAAATGGATTAACAGGAGGCTAAAACATCTATTAGGGGAGAAAGAGGAATTTATAGGCGCATCAAAAGAGGAGATGTTAACCTTATTGACCAATATGTTCAGTTGAAAAGAGAAGTAAAAAGGGATTAGAAAGGCTAAACGTGACTATGAGATTAAGGTTGCTAATGAATCAAAGACTAATCCAAAAGTATTCTTTCAAGTGTATAGGACGAAGGTGAGGGAAAAGGTAGGACCTCTGAAAATTGGGAATGGACAGCTGACGGATAACGAACTGGAAATGTGTTCTCTATTTAATGACTATTTTTGTCAGTCTTTACACAAGAAGACGTAAATGAGATTCCAGAAATTAACAATTATTCAGTTCCTGAAGAATTCAAGTTAACTAATATTACTGTCACGAGGGACATGGTTATCAAACAGATAGATAAACTGAAGCAAAATAAGTCCCCGGGACCCGACGAGTTGTTTTCCAGGGTACTTAAAGAATGCAAGATGGAACTTAGTCAGCCATTAACAAATGTGTTTAATACGTCCATCCTAACTGGTATTGTGCCAGAGATGTGGAAGATAGCTAATGTAGTTCCTATATTCAAATCAGGGGATAAGTCAATTCCATCAAATTACCGTCCAATAAGCCTCACATCTATAGTAGGCAAATTATTAGAATCAATTATAGCTGATATTATTAGAAGTCACCTTGAAGAACATAATATGATTAATGAATCTCAGCATGGGTTCACGAGAGGTCGTTCCTGCCTAACAAATTTACTGACGTTTTTCAATAAAACATTTGAGGCAGTAGACAGTGATAAAGAATATGATATAGTTTACTTGGATTTCAGTAAGGCCTTCGATAGAGTACCTCACAAGAGACTCTTAAGAAAGGTGGCAGCTCATGGTATAGGAGGTAAAGTTCTAGCATGGATAGAGGCATGGCTTACCAATAGAAAGCAGAGAGTTTCCATTAATGGGGTCAAATCTGAATGGGGATTAGTCACTAGTGGCGTTCCACAAGGATCAGTTTTAGGCCCATTGTTGTTCATAATTTACATAAATGACCTTGATGAAGGAATTGCAAGTGACATTAGTAAATTTGCTGATGATACAAAAATAGGCCGTATGATTCATTCTGAGGAGGATACCAGTGAACTCCAGGAGGATTTGGACAAATTAATGTCTTGGTCTCAAAAGTGGCAGATGAAGTTCAATGTGGATAAGTGTAAGGTACTAGTCCTTGGTAATGAAAATATCCCTCGAATTTATAAACTAGGTGAAGTAGAGCTTGATCATACAGAATGTGAAAAAGACTTGGGAGTCATGGTAAGCAGGAATCTAAAGCCAAGACAACAGTGCCTAAGTGTGCGCAATAAGGCTAACAGATTACTAGGATTTATTTCAAGAAGTATAAGCAACAGAAGTCCAAAAGTTATTTTACAGCTCTATACACCACAAGTGAGACCTCATTTGGATTATGCAGCTCAGTTTTGGTCTCCTTACTACAGGATGGATATAGATTCATTGGAGAACATACAAAGAAGAATGACTAAAATGATTTACCGTATAAGAAATCTCCCGTATGAAGATATACTTAGAGCGTTGAATCTCCACTCTCTGGAGAGACGTAGAATGAGGGGAGATATCATCGAGGTGTACAAATGGATGATGGGCATAAACAAAGGAGATATTAATAAAATACTGAGGATATCGAACCAAGTAAGAACCAGAAATAACGGATTTAAATTGGATAAATTTAGATTTAGAAAGGACATAGGCAAGTACTGGTTTTCGAACAGAGTTGTAGATGCGTGGAACAATCTTCCGAGTAGGGTGATAGAGGCTAGGACCTTGGGTGGCTTTAAAAAGAGATTGGACAAATATATGAGTGGGAGGGGCTGGGTTTGATTTGTGTCGTGAGTACGGGAATAAATTCTTAGGTAGTGGTGGTTTTGATAAGGACCTGCCTTGTATGGGCCAGTAGGCCTTCTGCAGTGTTGCTCCATTCTTATGTTCTTATGTTCTTATGTTCTTATGTTCTTACGTAGACGACGTCCTCGTAATAACTCCCAAGCGTTTTGATGTACGGAATCTTCAGGCAAGGCTCAACGCAGTTGAACCGGCGATCCAGTTTACACTAGAAGAAGAGTCCAATGACATGCTACCCTTTCTAGACGTCCTCATCCACAAAGTAGATAACAACCTAAGATTTCAAGTTTACCAGAAACCTACAAACAAAAATGATCTCACACACTTCTATTCTAGTCAAGATACTAAGACCAAAAGAGGCATCATCATCGGATTCTTCCTAAGAGCTTACCGAATATGTAGTCTTGAGTTTCTTGACGAGGAATGTACTTACATTCACCAAACCTTCACTGATTTACATTTTCCTTCCTTTTTCATCAAAGATTGCAAGAAAAAAGCTCTTCAGATCCTTAATTCTCCACGCGTCAACACCACTCCAAACAAAGTTATAATTCTTCCCAACAGCCAGGTTGCATCCAACATTTCTAAAGTATTTGCACAAGCTAACACTAGAGTCGCCATTGCTTCCAGTACTTCTATTAAGGATCTAACCAGGACTAAATCCAAGCACCATGAACCAGTCAACGCAGGGGTCTACACTATACCCTGTGGAGGCTGCGACAGAATTTATGTAGGAGAAAAAGCAAGAAACCTCGAAACACGCATCAATGAACACATTAATGCATGCAGAAACGATAACCTGAACAACGCCTGCGTACAACACCGAAATTCCAACAATCATCTCATGAAATTCAAAGACGCAAAGGCCTTGAATCAGCACTTATCTCTGTTTCTAACACAATTAAACAAAACAAAGGCAGCTTCACCATCTCTGAAGTCTTAGCAAGAATCCTCCTGAAAACAGTTAACCATACCATCACATAGTCTCTCCTGCTAATTCAACACAAGCACATCGTAGATGTGGAACTCTCCTACAGGCCTTCTATATTTCAACCTCCAGCAAAAATATTTGTCTAACCTATTGTTATACTACCCAAGTATTTGTTTTATCACCTTTTACTCATGTGCATATTGATTGTTCTACCTTATTGTATTACTACTACTACTACTACTACTAATTATATCACTACTACCTCGACCACCACTAGTATTTCACCTCACTTTGAGAGTATATAATAGCCCACTGTGTCCTTGTATCGCTTGTAACGGCTTGAGGAAGCTCCTGGAGAGCGAAACGTTGCCACAATAAAATGTCACATTAGTTGCATTTGTGTCCTTTTACTTAACATATTGTCGGTAATTCTACCAATATTATTACATTTTTTAGAGACTGTCTTGCTGAGTAATTTTCTTTCCATTTATATTTACAATTATATTTTCAGTTCAGCACTTTCCGCTCTCACTTTCCAGAGTGCGCCAGTCCCTCTGGTTTTTTTTTTTCCATAAGTGTTTTTCTTGCTTTCCACAGCTGGGCTGAGCCTCAAAGATTTTCATCTTCGATATGACTTGTTATGTTCAAGGAATCGCTAACTTTAAAATTTTCAGAAAATAATTTTTTTCAAAGATAAAAAAAAATAAGAATATTATGCTGTGATAAAAAATAAAACAAAATAATAAGATAAGAAACAGGGAACTCAGTTTGTAATCTAATGCGATTATTGCACTGAATTATAATTTATCACTCTTTAAGAATTATTATTAATTACTGAAAAATTGAGCACAAAATAACAGAATAAAAATTATGATAAAAAAGAAAATAATCATTGCAGAACAAACAAAATAAATTACACAATTAAAATAATATGTAACACTTAATAATATCTAACACCTAATACGTAACACTCATCAAACTAACACATTTTAACAATTATGTCTCCTACCACTTATTATGTCTCCTACCACTTTTATGTCTCCTACCACTTATTATGACTCCTACCACTTATTATGTCTCCTACCACTTATTATGTCTCCTACCACTTATTATGACTCCTCCTACTTATTGTGACTCCTACCACTTATTATGACTCCTACCACTTATTATGACTCCTACCACTTATTATGTCTCCTACCACTTATTATGTCTCCTACCACTTATTATGACTCCTACCACTTATTATGTCTCCTACCACTTATTATGACTCCTACCACTTATTATGTCTCCTACCACTTATTATGTCTCCTACCACTTATTATGACTCCTCCCACTTATTGTGACTCCTAACCTACCTTATTATGATTTTTCTCCTACCACTTATTATGACTCCCCTGACCCTACATTATTAATTAGTCTCCTACTCACCACTTATTATGTCTCCTTCCACTTATTATGACTCCTACCACTTATTATGACTCCTACCACTTATTATGTCTCCTACCACTTATTATGTCTCCTACCACTTATTATGACTCCTACCACTTATTATGACTCCTACCACTTATTATGACTCCTACCACTTATTATGACTCCTACCACTTATTATGACTTCTACCACTTATTATGACTCCTACCACTTATTATGTCTCCTACCATTTTATTATGTCTCCTACCACTTATTATGACTCCTACCACTTATTATGTCTCATACCACTTATTATTTAAGCATTTAATTTATTTGATGAAAGTGGCAGCTTCCTTTCTAAGAACTTTAATAAACGCAAAAGAATTGTTCGCCTCACTAACACTGAAAATTTTTTTTTCAATTATGTTAGGAATTACAGGTATCTAAACTGCTGAACTTCTCTCAATTTACGTTCTCGGATTTACCTTTTCCATGCACCAGAGACGCAGTCGTTGTCATAGGTTTTATTGGTAGCTTTATTTTTGGGGGGATGCTCAATAATTTTATCATCAGAACACAGGTGACTTCACTTATTTATCACCCACTTTTTTTTTCCATTCCAATGCTGCTTGTTAATAGCTCCGACTTACAAAGTATTTTTATTGCTTTTATTCCCAGTTTATAGACGTGTATTGAGTGTATCCACATTCAGTAAAGATATACTTCTTCTTGCAACCAGTATTTACTATTTCGAATATTGTATCCTCTATATTGCAATGACAATATAATTTGCCTCAAGTATTGATACAAAATATTCCAATTTGCTTTTACATTTTCTAAAAATACAATATTCTGGATACAATATTCTAGAATAAGAGGCAACAATAATTTATTCAGTAAAGGTTTCTTCTGGTCGAGACTAATTTGCCAGTTAATAATAAAATTATGTTGACTTTTCACCACACGAGAACGCTTTATATATTTTCATATTATTAATTAATTATCCCAAAATGCTCTTACCTCGTCCTTTTCCATTATATTCTTGAATAAAATGTGACTTTACCGTGAACTGAATTTCAGGGTGGGGAACCAAGGCCATTTAAAGGCAAGATTCGAGTTCATTTACATCTGTGTCCCTTAGTGGTCACATATATATCTGACCACTAACAGATGGTCACGTATGTCACGTATGCTGTCAATTGCAAATAATTTCGTAACATAAAATTCATTATTTAATTTTAAGTGAAAATATCCTCCTGAAAAACTACTTCCTAACAGGAAGATTCAACATTTTCTCTCATCCTATTAACAGTGGAAAAAAAAGTAATATATTTTATAGAAAAAGTATTCAGTTAGGTACGGTTTTGACTAACAATTATATTACAAATGATTTCTAATAGGCATATTTTCATAGACTTACATTTACTATGAATATTGTTTAATATAAAAACAATATTCCTTTTAACCTATTTTCATAAGCTTTGAAGATCTGTATAATTAATAATAAATCCTTCCTTAAAAAAAATATAATTGTGAGTGATGATAAATGTGGTGACAGGTATTTAAATAACGCTGAGTATGGAAGCTATTGATGCGTTTTTGCTGTGTCTGTAGATAAGTTCCATATATTGAAAGAAGTGATTCTGTGAGCGAAATGAGAAAATGATTTTAGACCTAGTAATTACATTGTCATGAAATACGTGTTCTTCTCCTGACCATACTCTCCTACACTGTGAAGTTCTCGGTCTAGGGTTTAGCGATAACCATTAACAGTCCATTACACGTCTAGAAGTTATTCGCTCACTCCTTTGTCAACTGAGAAATGGGTCGAACGTTTGAGTCTTGAATTTTGGTCTGAATACTTGAAGTAGGATTTACTTGGTGAAAAAAAGGAGGTAGTGAGTTTGGCGCAGCTATAACATCCACCACAAGAGAGAATGAACTGAGAGAAAATAAAATAACATTTTTGAGGAAGAGTGAAGTATTTTGGAAGAGAAACTTGCTTCCTCCACTTTCCTAAAGGAAGGATTTACTTAGGGCTATATGATGCGTTATTATAATTGGATGTTTATGTAAAGTGTATGGAGTAGGGAATGGTTTAGACTGGATCACCGACCTGAGTAATTTTTTTGTTCTCGTAATCAGCTGGGTCCCACCTACAAGAGTCCACCAAAACAAGACCTTCCAGACACAGCTGGGTCCCACCTACAAGAGTCCACCAAAACAAGACTTTCCAGACACAGCTGGGTCCCACCTACAAGAGTCCACCAAAACAAGACCTCCCAGACACAGCTGGATCCCACCTACAAGAGTCCACCAAAACAAGACCTTCCAGACACAGCTGGGTCCCACCTACAAGAGTCCACCAAAACAAGACCTCCCAGACACAGCTGGGTCCCACCTACAAGAGTCCACCAAAACAAGACCTCCCAGACACAGCTGGGTCCCACCTACAGGAGTCCACCAAAACAAGACCTCTCAGACACAGCTGGGTCCCACCTACAAGAGTCCACCAAAACAAGACCTCCCAGACACAGCTGGGTCCCATCTACAAGAGTCCACCAAAACAAGACCTCCCAGACACAGCTGGGTCCCACCTACAAGAGTCCACCAAAACAAGACCTCCCAGACACAGCCGGGTCCCACCTACAAGAGTCCACCAAAACAAGACCTCCCAGACACAGCCGGGTCCCACCTACAAGAGTCCACCAAAACAAGACCTCCCAGACACAGCTGGGTCCCACCTACAAGAGTCCACCAAAACAAGACCTCCCAGACACAGCCGGGTCCCACCTACAAGAGTCCACCAAAACAAGACCTCCCAGACACAGCTGGGTCCCACCTACAAGAGTCCACCAAAACAAGACCTCCCAGACACAGCTGGGTCCCACCTACAAGAGTCCACCAAAACAAGACCTCCCAGACACAGCCGGGTCCCACCTACAAGAGTCCACCAAAACAAGACCTCCCAGACACAGCTGGGTCCCACCTACAAGAGTCCACCAAAACAAGACCTCCCAGACACAGCTGGGTCCCACCTACAAGAGTCCACCAAAACAAGACCTCCCAGACACAGCTGGGTCCCACTACAAGAGTCCACCAAAACAAGACCTCCCAGACACAGCTGGGTCCCACCTACAAGAGTCCACCAAAACAAGACCTCCCAGACACAGCCGGGTCCCACCTACAAAGTCCACCAAAACAAGACCTCCCAGACACAGCTGGGTCCCACCTACAAGAGTCCACCAAAACAAGACCTCCCAGACACAGCTGGGTCCCACCTACAAGAGTCCACCAAAACAAGACCTCCCAGACACAGCCGGGTCCCACCTACAAGAGTCCACCAAAACAAGACCTCCCAGACACAGCTGGGTCCCACCTACAAGAGTCCACCAAAACAAGACCTCCCAGACACAGCTAGGTCCCACCTACAAGAGTCCACCAAAACAAGACCTCCCAGACACAGCCGGGTCCCACCTACAAAAGTCCACCAAAACAAGACCTCCCAGACACAGCTGGGTCCCACCTACAAGAGTCCACCAAAACAAGACCTCCCAGACACACCCGGGTCCCACCTACAAGAGTCCACCAAAACAATATATGCTCTTGTTTTTTTCAATTTTAGTTTGAGAACGTCAGCAAAGCCAAGGTAACACTAAAATGTAAACCCGAGAACTTTATGTTTTCATAATTTAATACGAAATAAGGGTTCTTTATTTTCATATTTCAGCTTTAAAAATAACTCGCTTTATGTAGTGTTGCATCATTAGCGTTATAGTATGTTGTACTTGGTTAAATTTGGTTAAGTGACGGTAACCTAATCTACAAAAACATATACATACAGGTATGTATCTCTCAAAGCAAATACGCTGAGGATTTAATACCGATTTTATGGATTAAACCATTCTTGACAGGTGGTGAACAAGACAAATACTGAGCTAGTGAGACCAGCTAGTTTGAAAGCCTTTAAACTCAACTAAACAACTCGTCCCACAAAATAAATAAAGACATTCATATATGTATTAATAAATTATATAATTCAGCGGAAATCAAAATTACCATAATGAAAAAAATACAAAATTGATTTGAAGCAATATTAAGTGAATTTAAACTGACCTATTCTATACATTACAGAACGTAACTAAAAAAAATCTGCTAGTTTAACTTAGGTTAGATGAGGTTTCTAAGTTAGGTTTGCTCTAAAAATAGAACATTTTATATCACTGTTAATGACAGTGATATATATATATATATATATATATATATATATATATATATATATATATATATATATATATATATATATATATATATATATATATATATATTTTAATATATATATATATATATTATATCACCTCCCTATATATATAGGGAGGTACCACCTCTGGAACTGTGCTGGGGGCCCTCATCCTCAGAGAAAAGAATAAACTTACTTCAAGGAATACTCAAGGTTCTCCCCGGAGCTGTTTGAATATTGCCTTCTCCTACCACCCCCTATATTCTATATTCTATGTAGACTTTAAAGAGAAAATACATTGATAAAAAATACAATAGGGAGTAAAACAATATAGATAACATCTCAGAGCTATATCTTGAATATTTCGTCCAGCTCCCCGGCGGTGGGCCATGTACTCAGAATGCTGCAGGCTTTTCCCCTCTGGATCTCAACACTGAGTCTCCGAAAGAGGAAGCTGGTCGCTATGTGATCTTTGGTTTCTGTGATGAGTTTTTCACCTAGCTCTTTGAGAAACTTTAGAGCACACTTGCTCTATGCTCCAGGGGTCTCCGACCCTACTGGGATGAAGTTATAGCAAGGGGAAAGGCCTTCATATTTGAGGGTCTTTTGGTTCTCCCTGTAGCTGGTGGCTCCACCCCCTTCAGCTTCAGAGCATGGCAAGTATGTGTCTGCCAATGTGGCGGCACAGGAGTAGTCTCAGGCAATCTGCTTACCATCTTTCCAGGGTAGCATAGTGGTTCCGTCAGGACGCTTTTGACTTCCATCAGAACTCTGTACTTGGGGTTCCCGTTCAGCTGGGCAACGGGCTGTGGCGAGGCTTCTCTTTATGATGTTGACCTCCTCATGTCTAGCATACTTCCCTTCTGATGTGTGACACACGAGACCATGAAGTCCGAATTGTTCAGCCGTCGCCCTGCCGCAAATACACCTATGTTCGGTGAGTATGGGGGCGGCTAGGCGAAGAGCAACACCAATCCGAATGGCCTGTGGGTCGAGTCGAGTCCCCAGAGAGGAATTAGGAATAGCTAAAAGGAAAACTCCTGAATGTGGTGCCTTCACCGCTAGGAGACGAGCTTTGTCCTTTTCTGAAGCTTTGGTGTGCATTGTGTTGGCGATTTTTTTCATGATCGGTTTGTCCCAGTGGGACTGTTTGTGCTCTTTGGGAGGAGCTGGTCTACTGAAGGAGTCTGCAAGGGTGTTCCACCACACGGCTGCTTCAATGAACTTGGGGTCTTGAGCTCCTACGCACCTCTCAAGAGTTCGCGGATAATCTCCTTGACTAGTCCACTGGAAGCCAAACACGAGGGCAGAAATGCAGGTAAAGCTACCTGCGTTGCCTTGCGCACCCCTATACCTCCCAGTAGCACTGGGAGAGTTGCCTGATTCCATTGCTGATCTTCCAGTGACAGATTCAGTGCCTTCTTAAAGATTCATCTCAGGAGTGAGTCATATTCTTTGAGTGTTGAGTTATCAAAAGAGGGTGCGCACCTCAAGAAGTCAGTCTTGGCAGAGTAAGACACCTTGTGAGGAGATACAGGGCATCATGGGCATCAAGATGTCTTATTCTCTCATCCTTTCTCTTCAGGTCAGTCAGTTTGTCCTTGAGGACTGTCGATGGCGTGATGACCCAGCGGTGTTCCCAAGAGGGTGCTCTTGGATGGAGTAGTAGTAGAGACTTCAGGGAGGATTTTTTGCACAGCTCTGATTATTTCCTGGTTTGTGATGATTTCACACTTTGAGGGATTGAGGATGAAGGTCCTCTATCAGGGACTCTTCAGTACAAGCCAAAGTGCCATCATCCAGGTACCAGATGTTGAGCTCGCTGCGCAGACTGGAAGTTAGTTCTCTTACTGCCAAGCAGAAGAGAAGTGGAACGAGAGGATAACCCTGTAGCCAGCTGAAATGAAGGGAAAATGACTGGGGAACCGATCCCGAACGGCTGGCAAGACCACATCTCTTTTCACCATATTAAAAGCGTTTTCAAAGTCAAGTTTGACTACAGCCTTGTCTTCTGGGAGAATTGATGCAGATGCCCGAGTACTGGATTTACCATCTCTTTGAGGTGTTGTGGTCGAATTCCCAGTGTAACCCCCCTGCAGATCCTGCTGGAAATGACACTATCGCCTTATAGATTCGTTTTTGGCAAATTAATTGTTCAGTGAGGGGTTCCTTAGGGTTGTTGTTGATGGTATGGTGCCCTATATATATATATATATTTATAAAAAATTTTATATATATATATATATATATATATATATATATATATATATATATATATATATATATATATATATATATATATTCGTCCAAAACGTAAAATTTGCAATTTTGGCTTAAAAATCAACGTTTTTCTTGCCGGATAAGGCAAGCGAAAATTTGTGTATGCAATAATTTCTAAAATCATTCTGAACCTAAAGAAAAAAATAGATTTCATTGTGTTTGTTTATTATTAAATTATTGAAAACCCTTTTTAAAAATATATTTAGTTGGATTAGGCAAATTAATTTGGCGTGTTATAAAAAAGGTTAGGTAAGTTTTCTAAGGTTTTTTTTTGGTATAAAATTATTTTTTACATTAACGTAAATGAAAAAAATATATATCATTAAGCTTTAAGAGAAAATTTTAGAAAGGACTTAATTTTAAATGAGTTTTTGCTAACTGACCAATTTTACCTATTCGCATGACACACACACACACACACCCCCGACGGCATGGTGGCTAGCGCTCTTGCTTCACGCACGGAGGGCCCGGGTTCAATTGGCGGGGCAGAAACATTTGGTGTTTCCACATACACAAAAAACACTCATACAACAGGCCTATGTCTAATCGACATGTGCCTAGGACAAAATGGTAACTAACTAACACACACATTAAGCCAATGTTTTAACCTAATCAGGTCAGTCACATTCACTGAAGGAAGGAACACGGCATCTAACCTAGTACACAAGCAGTCACCGTGTATTTATCTAACCATTTTTAAACTACACAACGTCTTAGCTTCTATGACGGTACTCGGGAGTTTGTTCCACTCATCCACAACTCTATTACCAAACCAGTGCTTTCCTATATCCTTCCTGAATCTGAATTTTCTGACTTAAAACCATTGCTGCGAGTCCTGTCTTGGCTGATTTTTTTAGCACTCATTTACATCCCCTTTATTAATTCTTGTTTTCCATTTATACACCTCAATCATATTCCCTAATTCTACGCCTTTCTAGAGAGTACAGATTCAGGCTCTCAGTCTATCTTCGTAGGGAAGATTTCTGATACATGGGATCAACTTTGTCGTCCTCCCTTTAGTTTTCCAGTGCATTTATATTTCTTCTGTAATACGGTGACCAAAACTGAGCAGCATAATCTAAATGAGGCCTAACCAAAGATATATGAGTTGAAGAACAACCTGAGGACTTCTATTGTTTATACTTCTTGATATGAAGCCAAGGATTATGTTAGCTTTATTGGAACACTTATGCACTGTTGTCTTGGTTTCAGATTACGCTAACCAGAACTCCTAAATCCTTTTCGCAATGTAATATTAAGATCTACATTATTTAGTTTATAGGGGCATGGTTTTTTTCCCCTGTCCAGCATTTAGAATTTTGCATTTGTCTATATTAAACTGCATCTGCCACTTCCCCGACCACTGCATAAGTCTATTCAAATCATCCTGGAGTGCTCTAATGTCCTCATTAGAATGAAATGGACGGCCTATTTTGGTGTCATCAGAAAATTTGCTTATGTCGCTATTTATTCCCTTATCTATGTTGTTTATGTAAATTGGAACAACAAGGGGCCCAACACTGACCCCTGTGGAACACCGCTTGTGACGTGCCCCCATTCTGATTTCGTCCCATTTATAGAAACTCTCTGCTGCCTATTTGTCAACCATGCCTCTACCCAGGAAAAATTCTCCTCCTATTCCGTGTGCCTTAAGTTTCCCAGTAGCCTCTGATGTGGAACTTTATCGAAAGTCTTATTTAAGTCCAAAACACAATATCATATTCAATACCATGATCCACCTCCTCAAATACCTTAGTAAAAAGTTAGTAAACAAGATGGCTACGAATTGCCCCGGGAATTATTGATTCCATAAATTTTCCAACTATTGGTCTATAGTTCGAAGCTAATGACCTGTCACCTGCCTTGTAAATAGGTATTACATTTGTTTAAACTGAAGCATGTAAGTGAATATTATTTGGATTAGGATAAAGAAGTTTTTGTTGCATTTAAGGCTTTGGAAAAGGCATATGATCAGGTGGATCGGGAGCAGTGGGGGGATGTTGCAAGTATATGCAATAGGTGGGAGGTTACTGAAAGCAGTTAAGAAGTTTATGAGAATAGTGAGGCACAGGATAGGGAAGTAAAAGAAAGGAGATTATTTTACAGTAAAATTGGCCTTAGACAGGGATGGTGATGTCACTGTGGTTGTTCAATATATTTATGATTGGGTTGTAAGAGAAGTGAATGCTCGGGTGTTTGCAAGACGTGTGGAATTAAGAGATAAAGAATCTAATACAAAATGGGAGTTGTCACAGTTGATTTTTGCTGATGACACTGTGCTTTAGGGAGATTCTGAAGGAAAATTGCAAAAGTTGGTAGACGAATTTGAGAGAGTATGTAAATATAGGAAAGAGCAAGGTGAGGAGTACCAAATTTAGATAATAAAATATCAGACTCAAGGGAGAGAGTATGAAATGAATGTGTTCGGGTATTTGAGAGTGGGCGTGTCAGCAGATGGGTCTATGAAAGACGAGGGGAACCATGGAATTAACTATAGGAAAAGGTGAGTGGTGCACTGAAGAATCTGTGAACAAAGAACGTTATCTATAGAGACAAAAAGGGGAAAGTATGAGAATATATGTACCAAGGCTTTTATATGGTTGTGAAGAAATGGTTGTGAATGTTGTAGTAAGGAGGAGGTGGGGCAGTGGAAATGCCGTTACCCGAAAGCAATGTGTAATAAATATTATGCAGAGAAACCGTAGCCTGGAGATTAGATACACTGCAAGTCACGGCATTATGCCGGGATAGCTGATGGGTAGACTTCAGGATGTGCATGTTTATAATGGGGGAACACATACATCAGATCATTATTTAGTTGTAGCTACAATTAGAGTAAGAGGTAAATGAGACAAAAGGAAAATGACAACAGCAATTAAAAGAGAGGTGAAAGTGTATAAACTAAGGGAGGAGGAAGTTAGGGTGAGAGACAAGCAATAACTGGGAGGAAGGTGAGCTAATGAGAGTATAGGTAGTATGGGGGGTTGAAGAGGGGGGATAGTTTTAAAAAGGAAGTGTTAGAATGCAGAGCAAAAGTTTTTGGTTATAGAAGGTTGTGTGAAAGAGGAAAGAGGAGAATTTGGGAATGATGAGGTGAAGGGTGGATAAAAGAAAACATCGCGTATGAGAGATTTTTACAGGGGAGAGGTGAGATAAGAAGACTGAGTATATAGAGAGTAAAAGAGGGTGAAGAGAGTGGTGGGGGAGTGCAAAGGAAAAATGATAAGGGGTGAGGCCCTTTCAAAAAATTTTATGAAAATAATAAAAAATTTTTGGGAGGAGATAAAAGGTTAAAAGCCTAAGGATCAAATGGATTTGACAGATAGTTATAAACAGAATAGGGAGTTAGTGATGGGGATTTGGGAGGTTTGGGAAGATGCGCGAATATTTTGAAACTGTTAAATGTTGATGAAAAAAGGAGGCAGGATTTCATGCATTGACCGGGGAGGAATAACATTTTTTTGGAGTTGAGGAGCAGGAGGGAGGTTAGGAAGGTGCGGTGGCACTGGTTAGAAAAAAGGGGGTAAATCAGCGGGAGCTGATAGGGTCATGACAGAAATGTTAAAAACAGGTGGGATATAGTTTTGGAGTGGTTGTACTTTTGTTCAATAAATGATGAAAGGGGGGAAGGTGCCTAGGGACTGACACAGAGCGTGTATAGTTCCTTTATATAAAGGGAAGGGGACAAAAGTGAGTGTAAAAATTATAAGGGCATAAGCTTCCTGAATATACCAGGTAAGTAAATAAGTAAGTTTTTTCAGGTATACACAAATACAGTTACATAGATTATCATACATAGCAGCATATGTAGAAAACCCAGGATAACCCAAAAATGTCAGAGTGACTTATTTCCATTGGTAAAGTGTATGATAGGGTTATTACTGAAAGAATTATAGGTAAGACAGAGAGCAGGATTGCAGATGAACAAGGAGGCTTTAGAATGGGTAGGGGTTGTGTAGACCAAGTGTTTACATTGAAGTTTTCTTTGCAATTATGGATTTGGAAATGATATATGATAGGGTAGATATGGGAAGCAATGTGGCAGATGTTGCAAGTGTATGGAATGGGCAGTAAGAGGGGGTTGTGAAAGAAGTAAATGTAGGATGTTGGGGAGAGGGCTGAGATTAAATTATGGGGAATCAAATACAAAATGGGGTTGACGCAGTTATATTTTGTTGACGATACTGTGCTTTTGGGAGATTCTAAGAGACCTTGCAAAGTTTAGTGGACGAGTTTGGGAGGGTGTCTAAAGGAAGAAAGTTGAAAGTGAACACAGATAAGAGTAAGGTGAAAAGGGTATAAAAAGAGATAGGTAAAGAATAATTGGATATCACATTGTAGGGAGTATGGATGAAGTGAATGTGTTGAGTTCAGATATTTGCGAGAGACTTGTCAGCTGATGGGTTTATGAAAAAATGAAGAAAAAGGTGAGGGTACTGAAGTATCTGTGGAGACAAAGAACGTTATCCATGGAGGCAAAGAAGGGAATGTACGAGAGTATGGGTTGTAAATACGAGGAGGAGCCCAGGCAGTGGAGTTGTCGTGTCTAAAGGCAATGCGTGATGTAAATTTTATGCAGAGAATTGTAGGGGGAAATTAGGAAGTGTGGAGTTACTAAAAGTGTTATTCAGAAGGCTGAAGAGGGTTGTTGAGGTGGTTCGGTCATTTAGAGGGATGGAACAAAAATTTGGGTGACTTGTAGGATCTCTTAATCTGTAGTGGAGGGGAGGAGGGATAGGGATCGTCCTAGGAAAGGATGGAGGGAGGGGGTAAAAGAAGCTTTTTTGGGAAGGGGGGGACAAAAGCAGGCATATGTGAGCGTGTTAGATAGGAATGAATGGAGCCGAATGGTTTTGGGAATTGTTGAACTGTTGGAGTGTGAGAAGGGATTCAGGGAAACTGGTTTGTCAGACTTGAGTTCTGGAGGTGGTAAGTACAGGCCTGCACTTGAAAAGAGGGGTTTGGGAAATTTTTTTTGTTTGAGGACATCTGAATTATCACATCTGGGCCTTTATCCACATGACCATAAGGTCAATGGATAGAGGGGTACCACTTTTCCTGCAACAGGGGGGGATATTGACGCAGGATCGAATCCTGGCTAGCCGCAGTTGTTTAAAGATTCAAAATCACCACCGTGCCGATCGGGGGCACCACACGAGGTCCGGGGATTGATCCACTGATAGGTTTCCAAAGTCCATTGTCCCTGTTCACCCATCAGTAAAATGGGGAGCCGTGTTAGTCGAGTGGTTTTGGTCGCATCCTTGGACAAAATTGATCTAATTTGCCCGAAATACTCTGCATAACAAGAGGTTTTCTATGTAGTTTAATGTCATTGATGTCAGCTAGGTCTGTATACCTTGTGTACATGGATTTAAGATTTTGCCACCGAAGTGGCTAGTTTATTGTGCACCCCATATCCATCCTGTGGACGGTAGCGCAAGAGCATATGGTTTACAAAAAAGGCCTAGGAACTGGGCCCCCAAAAAAGGGTTAACAGGAATACATTTGAATTTATAGCTACAGTTCACTTATTTGTTGCAAGCAAATTTAGGAAATTTGCTTAGTTTTCGGGTATCTTATTTTCATTAATAAGATATCTTGACATGTCACATAGGTTATTATACTGTCTATCACTATATTCCTCAATAAGTGGACAATTAAGACATAGTGTTCAAGACAGTGACCATATGCCTGATCACATAATTTGCATTTAGTTTGATCATCATCTGTGTGCCCAAACTGCCAGAAGTACTTTTAGCCAAGCTTAAGCCTGGCCACTACAACATCAGTCAGTCTGTTCACATTGCAAGTTGCTCCATAAACATTTATCACGTTCATGTTATCATAGTGGGTTATAGATCTACTCAGGCTTCTAATTGCCTTCTTATAACACTTATTTTCATTATTTACTTTTCCTAGTATTATTCCTAATGCTAGACACAGATATACCAAAGTTATATTCTACATTCTCCTTAAGGGTGCTCTTCTTGGCTAACATATCAACTTTATCATGAAGGAGTAATCCAATGTGTGATGGAATCCATAGCAATTGTACAATAGTTCCTTTTTCCCCGATTTTAAACCATTGATCCCAAATGGTTAATAAAATTTTCTCTATGTTCTGGGTTGAGAATAGCTCCCTTTTGTATTTAACTCCTTTGGGTTTCTGGAAAGATCAAAAGACGTTAGTCTTGGGAAGGATCAGATAGATCATCAACTATGGCAAGTCATATCTAATGATATATTAAATCCGGGCCGATCGTATGCCACCAAAATGTGAGTAGGTTCAATAGTTCCCCCAATTGAAAATTCTCTCATTTTGGGAAATTTTACCAGTTTTTTCCCTTGGGGGTTTTTTATAGACCCCTCAACATTCTCATTCTGGCATTAGTCTCCAAAAATGAGGGGGGGTTCACTATTGATTTATCTGGTAAACATCAGGTCGAAGCTGGGTTTGGGGACATAAAATTAAAAAATTTTTGGAAAAATTCCCGGTATACTTTGACACCATGTACGCATGCACTCGCTCTGCAGGGTAAGGAGTGAATGTGGGAAGTTCTTTCTAACATACATCACACAACAGTTGGTTGACCAAGTTATAAATACCCTAAAATTTTGGTAGGTGTTCCATCTTTTAGTCCATTCCTGAAACAGATGACATAATAATCTTTGGGTTTCACTTTTTGATGTAAGTCGGCAACCCTTCTGTGGAACAATGTTCCCTGACAAAATTTTTCTATCCCTTGTAGTAAGTTAAAAATCTCTTGCTCATAAGGCAAATAACATGTTTGTGCATATTTATTTTCAGAAACGTTTTTTCTAAGCATTTCCCGGCATTTTTTCCAGCCGTTCCTAGGCACAAATTGTTTGAAACTGAATAGAGATTGCTGCCCGTTCGACATCTTTGTACTCAAGGCACCATCCTGACTACCTATATTTATAAAATTTTTCATCATCTGTTGAAGACCCCAATTTTTTTCTGAAAGTTTGTTATAATTGAAAAAAGGGCGGCGAAAAAGCCTCTCCCGAAAAAATGGTATGTCTTCTGAGTTAGTTCTTTCTTTAACACCTATCACCTTAACAGGTACCAAAGTTACATTTGGTGCCTCTGGCATTTGTAGTCCCCTAAACTCATCCCGCTTCCAATGGGGGGCCCTGGGATGTCCTCTGACTGTTGTAGATTTGTTTGGGAAGAGTGACATCTCATCCCCATATTCAGGTGAACACAGGTGTGGGGGATCAAAATTTCATGTGTGCTAGAGGATGGCTATAGTAAGAAAAAAGTTTATTCAGGTATACACAAATAATTACATATATTACACTATGTAACAAAATTTCACTTTGTGGTGTTCCGGGGAAATAAGTATCTTTTCCCAATTCTTTATAACTAAACAAAATTTAAAAAAAGAAATTTTGATCCCAGAACTTTTTTTTGTGGTCAACACTTATGGAAACTTTAAAGAAAGCTGATGTAAAACTATTATGTTCTAGGGTTTTGCTTGGCAAATATAAAACCGGGGAAAAACCAGCATTCAGTTCAGCTCTGTCTGCTGGGAAAACACATCAGAAAAGTGAAATGGCATCAAGAATTTAATCATTCTCCAATCATTTTGCTACATATGTTCAATTCATTAAGACAATTGCAAAGAAGTTCTCTGTAACACCATCTAAAAAAAGTGTGAAGCACAAAGCATATTTTGTCAAGACCTGGGCACCTCATGTTGTTGTGAGCATTGTAAAAACAAGACCTGGACACCTCATGTTGCTTGTGACCATTGTAAGACAAGACCTGGACACCTCGTGTTGCTTGTGAACTTTTTAAAAAAACATTGGAAGGTAAAAAAGTCATTAGTTTATGAAGACTAAAATCTTGAATAGGAACATTTTTTTAAAAGAAATGTATTTAAAAGAAACTAATTTTTTGGTCTTTACAGGATGGTATAGAGGGAAAAAGACCATAAAAATTGGTGTTCCCAAAATAGGGGGAACCCCCTGATCCCCAACCAACTCATACTTCTGCCTGGTGGATCCGCAAACACCGAACTGGGAAAAATACACCTGCTATTTTTATCCCGACCTTCCCCTTTTCTGCACCAGTACCCACAGTGCTGGTCTTCCTGTACCTACACCTCCAGAAGAAGTCAACCGTCAAAAAAGAAAGCAGCAAATCAGAAAATGAAGAGCACAGTGAATAAGACTATGAACTCACAGATGCAGCTGTTGGGGGGGAATCCTTCAAAATTTAAATTCAAATTCAAAATTTTTTATTTCTAGCAATATACAAAGGGGGTGTATTATATTAATGTACATTTTATGAAGTAGATATTAAAGATGGAATAATATGCCTAGGTATGCCTAGGCTTTTCAGGTAGTCTTATATAGGTCTTACTCAATAGTGACACAATGTTGTACTGATAGTAAGGTTGGTAATTGTAGTGATTAACTAGGTTTACAAAATTGGGTTGAAATTCAAACATTTAAGAATTTAACAATTAGTTTAAAGAGTTTAACAATTAGTTTATATATTAATGGTAAAGGTGATGTATTAAAATCCCGTTTCTATATTGGATGTCTTAGGAAAATTTTGATTATTAAAAATTATGAACAATAGTTATATTAGAATTTTGGTTAGTCAGGGAAAATTGGGGAATCCGATATCAGAAAATTCTTTTGCTGTGGATATGTGCAAGAAAAAGTTTTCATGGGGTTAGCTACCGGTTGGGTGCGTAAGTGAGATAGGATTTTTTTTAACGGTGTTTTGAAAATGGGGGTTGTGTCTGCAGTTCTAGAGTTTTCAGGCGGAGTTCCAGATCTTACTCCCCAAAACCCAAACAGTCCTCAATGACCTTACCAGAGATCTTGGTTTGAAAAAGTCAAATGGTGAGCGATTTAAAGGCTAAAGGGGTGGGACTTGGTGGATGAAAGTGTGCAAGTGACAAGCCAAAGCGTCACCACGTCACAAAAAAATTAAATTCAAATTACTTCCCCAAAAAAAAGCCATTGTTCGCACCATTTTACTGTATCTTCCTCTTTAACTGTGTGGGCAATTTTTAGTGTAGACATCTGCCCTATTATTCATAGACGAACCGTATTTAAATGACGTGAAATATGAATACGTGTTTCCTGGGTAATATTCCCAACATTCAAGTAGTATCAGAGGAACATGAACCTTCCTTCGGGTAAATCCCGAAGATTCCTCAAACAGTGAGATTTTCATCTTTTTTGAAGTTCTCACGTGGGCAAAAATTAGTGGTACAGGTGCCATCTGCATTGGGACAGCTGATCCACCAGCCCTTTCACCATTACCAACAGAATACCTTATAGCCACTTTGTCTATCCACAGCATCACCCTATCCTTTATCGCCCAGAGAGAAGACTTCAGCCCAACATTGTCCCCCTTCACTCCGTCCATTTTTTCCCCGGGGCAAGCACCCTGGGCGTGAAGTTTTGGATCGCATTCGTAAGTACGGTAGCCACTTAAGAAGCCTCCATAAAGACTTGAAAGCGACAGTGTCGCCTAACGTAGGTGGGCAAAGTGTCCTGGCCTCGTCGCTACCGTCGCTGCAGTCTTGGCCATCACACTTCAGGCTCAGCCTCCGCACTCGTCGTTGCTGCACTTGAAATTTCCCAAAACCCGAGAAGAACGAGCAAATTTACAGTTGGTTATTTTTAAAATTTTTAAGTTTAATTATTTTACTGCTAATTTAATTATGTAAAATGAGGAGGAAGAAAAATACTGGGGTTTAAAGTTGTAGTGAAAGATGACGAAAAGACTGTAATTTTAGTTGAAGAAAAACCATTACAAGACTGAATAAAAATCTGTG
>WNWK01028476.1:0-25343 GCA_009830355.1 Cherax destructor | reverse complement strand
AGGAGGGGTTTTGGGGATATTGGATTTGGGGGGATTTCTAAACTGTCGTATCTACCCCTTTCCAAAGACAGTGAAATTATGAGTGAGGTGAAAGTTTTGAAATAAAAATTTTCTTTTTGGGGGTTTTCTTTCTTTTGGGGCACCCTCCTTGGTGGGAGACGACCGACTTGGAAAAAAAAAAAAAAAAAAATATATATATATATATATATATATATATATATATATATATATTATATATATAAGTCGTGCCGATTAGGTAAAAATTGCGATTTTGGCTTAAAAAGCAAATCACCTTGCCAAAAAACAATGAAAATTTGTATGCAATAATTTCGCCAAAATCATTCTGAACATAACGAAAATAATATATTTAATTGTGTTTGTTTATTATTAAATTAATGTTAACGTATCTAAAATATATTTCGTTGGGTTAGGCTAAATTAAATTGCGCTTGTTGTAATAAGGTTAGGTAGGTTTTCAAAGTTTCTCTTGGAACAAAATTAT
This sequence comes from Cherax destructor, assembly GCA_009830355.1. Lineage (NCBI taxonomy): Eukaryota > Metazoa > Arthropoda > Malacostraca > Decapoda > Parastacidae > Cherax > Cherax destructor. The sequence goes on along the minus strand of WNWK01028476.1, from coordinate 24,842 downwards.
AAATTCTTACATTAACATAAATTAAAAAATACATCTTTAAACGTATAAGAGAAAACTTTAGAAAGGACTTAATTTTAGATGAGTTCTTGCTAATTGACCAGTTTTACCTAATCGGCACGACATATATATATATATATATATATATATATATATATATATATATATATATATATATTCAACAACTCGGCCGTCTCCCACCGAGGCAGGGTGACCCAAAAAAGAAAATCCCCAAAAAAATACTTTCATCATCATTCAACACTTTCACCACACTCATACATAATCACTGTCTTTGCAGAGGAGCTCAGATACGACAGCTGAGAATAGTCCCTCCCAGCTGTCACTATCTCAGACCCCTCCTTTAAAGTGCAGGCATTGTACTTCCCATTTCCAAAACTCAAGTCCAACTAAATCAATTAACTGGTTTCCTGAATCCCTTCACAAAATGTTACCCTGCTCACACTCCAACAGATCGTCATGTCCCAAAAACCATTCGTCTCCATTCACTCCTATCTAACACGCTCACACATGCTTGCTGAAAGTCCAAGCCCCTCGCCCACAAAACCTCCTTTACCCCCTCCCTCCAAAATTTTCTAGGACGACCCCTACCCTGCCTTCCTATACATGCTCTCTGCCAATCCCTAGGTACCTTCCCCTCTTTCATACATTTATTAAACAAAAATACCAACCACTCCAGCACTATATCATCCCCTGCTTTTAACATTTCTGTCATGATCCCGTCAGTTCTAGCTGCTTTACCCCCTTTCATTCTACGTAATGCCTCACGCACCTCCCCCACACTCACATCCTGCTCTTCTTCACTCCTAAACGATGTTGTACCTCCCTGGCCAGTACATGAAATTACCGCCTCCCTTTTTTCATTGACATTTAAAAGTTCCTCAAAATATTCCCGCCATCTACCCAATACCTCCAGCTCCCATCTACTAACTCCCTACTCTGTTTTTAACTGACACATCCATTTGTTCCTAGGCTTTCTTACCTTGTTTATCTCGCTCCAAATTTTTTCTTGTTTTCAGCAAAATTTCTTGACAGAGCCTCTCCCATTCTTTCATCCGCTCTTCTTTTGCACTCTCTCACCACTCTCTTCACCTTTCTTTTACTCTCCATATACTCTGCTCTTCTATTTACACTTCTGTTTTGTAAAAACCTATCATAAGCTACCTTTTTCTCTTTTATCACACCCTTTACTTCTTCATTCCACCACTCACTCCTCTTTCCTCCTGCACCCACCCTCCTATAGCCACAAACTTCTGCCCCACATTCTAATACTGCATTTTTAAAACTATCCCAACTCTCTTAAACCCCCCCTCCCCCACTACTCATACTTGCACTAGCCCACCTTTCTGCCAATAGTTGCTTATATCTCACCCTAACTTCCTCCTCCCTTAGTTTATGCACTTTTATCTCTCTCTTACTTGCTGTTGCCATTTTCTTTTTGTCCCATCTACCTTTTACTCTAACTGTAGCTACAACCAAATAATGATCTGATACATCTGTTTCCCCTCTATAAACATGTACATCCTGAAGCCTACCCATCAACCTTTTATCCACCAATACATAATCCAACAAACTACTTATCCTTATTTATTTATCCTCTTTTTCATAAAATATGTATTACGTATTACCAAACCTCTTTCTACACATAGCTCAATTAATGGTTCCCCATTTACATTTACCCCTGGCACCCCAAATTTACCTACTACTCCCTCCACAACATTTTTACCCACTTTAGCATTAAGATCCCCAACCACAATTACTCTCTCACTTGGTTCAAAACTCCCCACGCACTCACTCAACATTTCCCAAAATATCTCTCTCTCCTCTACACTTCTCTCTTCTCCAGGTGCATAAACACTTACTATAACCCAATTTTCACATCCAACCTTTATTTTACTCCACATAATCCTTGAATTTATACATTTATATTCCTTCTTTACCTGCCATAACTGATTATTCAACATTATTGCCACTCCTTCTTTAGCTCTAACTCTATTTGAAACCCCTGACCTAATCCCATTTATTTCTCCCCACTGAAACTCTCCTACCCCCTTCAGCTTTGTCTCACTTAAAGCCAGGACATCCAGTTTCTTTTCATTCATAACATCTACAATCATCTCTTTCTTATCATTCGCACAACATCCACGCACATTCAAACATCCCACTTTGACGGTCTTCTTCTTTTTCTTTTTAGTAAGCTATACAGGAAAAGTGGTTACTAGCCCATTATTCCCGGCATTTAAGTTGACTTTTACAACACGCATGGCTTACGGAGGAAAGATTCTTATTCCACTTCCCCATGGATATGAAAGGAAAAGCAATAAGAACAAGAACTTTTAAGATAAAATCAAAGAAAACTCAGATGAGTGTGTATACATAAACGTGTACATGTATGTGTAGTGTGACCTAAGTGTAAGTAGAAGTAGCAAGACGTACCTGAAATCTTGCATGTTTATGAGACAGAAAAAAGACACCAGCAATCCTACCATCATGTAAAACAGTTTCAGGTTTCTGTTTCACAGTCACCTGGCAGGATGGTAGTACCTCCCTGGGTGGTTGCTGTCTACCAATCTACTACCTTCATATATATATATATATATATATATATATATATATATATATATATATATATATATATATATATATATATATATATATATATATATATATATATATTATATATATATATACATATATACATATATATATATATTTCAACGAGGCAGGTGATTTTGAATAATTAACAAAACTGTAGCTTGAACAGGACTCGATCCTGCGTTCCCATGCCAAGCCCTTTGTGGACTGACCAAAAGTACGCATCACTGTCTCCATTGGACCACCATCCTTAAACACCAGGCGCCCAGCAGTACTGAGCGCGTTATTCCTGATGCAAGGACATTCGTGGTCATGAAGCCTCAGAGACTAATTTCAACCTCATCCTGTTTGGTGTACCAGCTTTTACCAGCAGTCTATATAACACGCCCAGTACTGCTGGGCGCCTGGTCCTTCCTCCGTAAGCCATGCTGGTAGCAATTGGCTAGTAACCCCTTCTTCTGTATAAACCACTAAACATAAGAAGAAAATCTTCATAAGGTTGGGATGTATGAATGTGCGTGGCTGTAGTGCAGTTGATAAGAAAAAGATGATTTCCTGTGTCGTAAGTGAAAAGAAGCTGGATGTCGTAGCTGTAAGGGAAACAGAGCCGAAGGGGGTAGGGGAGTTTCAGCGAGCAGAAATAAATGGGATAGAATCATGTGTATCTGAGAGAGATAGAGCTAAGGAAGAGATAGCAATAATGTTGAATTATCAGTTATGACAATAAAAAAAAAGGAAGAAAAATGCAGAAATTCAAGGATTATGAGAATTAAAATAAGGGCTGGTACCACAGATCACCTGTCCTGAGTACCTTTCACTCAGTGTCCAAAAAAACAGTTCAGCAGGTGGCTGGTGAAGGTAATTGTGTTCGCTACAGTTCAGCAGGTGGCAGGTGGCTGGTGATTGTGGTAGCTACAGTTCATCAGGTGGCTGGTGATTGTGATTGTGGTGGCTACAGTTCAGCAGGTGGCTGGTGATTGTGGTGACTACAGTTCAGCAGGTGGCTGGTGATTGTGGTGGCTACAGTTCAGCAGGTGGCTGGTGATTATGGTGGCTACAGTTCAGCCAGTGGCAAAGAGGCTGGTGATTGTGGTGGCTACAGTTCAGCAGGTGGCTGGTGCTGGTGATTGTGGTGGCTTCAGTTCAGCAGGTGGCTGGTGCTGGTGATTGTTGAGGCTACAGTTCAGCAGGTGGCTGGTGGCTGGTGATTGTGGTTGCTACAGTTCAGCAGGTGGCTGGTGATTGTGGTGGCTACAGTTCAGCAGGTGGCTGGTGATTGTGGTGGCTACAGTTCAGCAGGTGGCTGGTGATTGTGGTGGCTACAGTTCAGCAGGTGGCTGGTGATGGTGATTGTGGTGGCTACAGTTCAGCAGTTGGCTGGTGCTGGTGATTGTGGTCGCTACAGTTCAGCGGGTGGCAGGTGGCTGGTGATTGTGGTGGCTACAGTTCAGCAGGTGGCTAGTGATTGTTGTAGCTACAGTTCAGCAGGTGGCTGGTGATTGTGATTGTGGTGGCTACAGTTCAGCCGGTGGCAAGGAAACTGGTGATTGTGGTGGCTTCAGTTAAGCAGGTAGCTGGTGCTGGTGATTGTGGTGGCTACAGTTCAGCAGGTGGCTGGTGATTGTGGTGGCTACAGTTCAGCAGGTGGCTGGTGATTGTGGTGGGTACAGTTCAGCCGGTGGCAAGAAAACTGGTGATTGTGGTGGCTTCAGTTAAGCAGGTAGCTGGTGCTGGTGATTGTGGTGGGTACAGTTCAGCAGGTGGCTGGTGATTGTGGTTTCTACAGTTCAGCAGGTGGCTGGTGATTGTGGTGGCTACAGTTCAGCAGGTGGCTGGTGATTGTGGTGGCTTCAGTTAAGCAGGTATCTGGTGCTGGTGATTGTGGTGGCTACAGTTCAGCAGGTGGCTGGTGATTGTGATGGCTACAGTTCAGTAGGTGGCTGGTGATTGTGGTGGCTACAGTTCAGCAGGTGGCTGGTGATTGTAGTGGCTTCAGTTAAGCAGGTATCTGGTGCTGGTGATTGTGGTGGCTACAGTTCACATTGTTTTCTGGTGATTGTAACAATAATAATTGTGTCAACAATGTACTTTATTTGTTGTTTCAGAATGAAATGTGTTATGCAGGTTTCTGCATGACATTTAAATATACGTAATATATAGCTATTGGAGAAGTGTGCCATAAATTTCAGGTAATTAGGAAAAACAGTAATAATAATGTATAACCTTTAGATAAATGTAAATGATAATTTTAGGAATATGCTGTGTTTTTGGTGAATACTGTAAAGTACGTTTAAGCGGTGAAATAGAGAAATCCAGCTAGGGATTTATTTTCCAAATGTTTGTGGTGAGGGTGGCGGCGTCGCTTGTTACACATGTGCGCGTCATGGATAGCGGGTGGCGAGACGGAGCCTGGGTTCAGCTAAGTTTGTGATGTTGTATTCCCTTTTTGTGTAGCTAACTCAAGCCATAGGCACTTTTTATGGTGTACCAGTACACACCCTGGGCTCGGACATGGTCGGGGCCCGGAAGGACGAGTGTGAACTGAAGAAATAGGAGGAGATGTGTTCTGGAGGATGGGAGTGGTGGCTGGGCTGACCGCTTAGTGAATTGTTTTGTTTTTGAAGTGACCACCCGGCCGCCTTCTCCGTCCTGTACTGTTTTTGAGGGGGTTTGGCTAATTGATATGTGAAGAGGCGTGTTTGGACTGTATATAGTTTAATATAAGTAAATAAATGTATATTTTCTTACCTAGGAATTTTTGTGTGGAACCTTCTGATACCCTAACCCAGTGAAGCACTAAACCACACTGGTAATACCAGCTTTGTTTAGGGGGATAGACCTGGAAAGCCTAGTTTTACAGGTGTTTTGTGTAACTTTTACCCTTTGCCCTTAGACAAGGCATTAGGCCTCAGGGAAACCCCAATTTCTGCGTAACAAATGATACAACAGATTTTGTCTCGTACATCCGACATCCGCTAAAGCTAGATCTATTAAATAAATGTCCATCAAGTACTGTTCAATTAATCAAGGTCTGTTAAATCAAGGTCTTTAAAATCTAGATCCTTGAAATCAAAGTCCTTAAACTCAAAACCTTAAAATAAAGATAATTAAATTCAATGTCATTCAAGTAAAAATTATTAAAATTAAGGTCCCTAAAACAAAAAGTCTTTAAAATCAAGGTCATTGAAATCAAAGTCCTTAATCTTGTGGTCTTTTAAATCAAAGTTCATTGTCAAGGTCCATTAATCAAGGAACATTAAGTCAAGATATTAAATCAAGGTTCACTAAATCAAGGTTTATTTAAAAGAAGTACATTAAATCAAGACTCATTAAATCAAGGTCCTATAAGTTCAGGTATATTAAGTTATGTTTCATTTAAACATGATTTTTTAAATCATGTTCATTGTATCAAGGTTCAATATATCCAAGTCATTTAAATCTAGGGCCATTAAAAAGCTCACTGAATCTGGTCCATTAAATCAAGGTTCATTAACAAAGCGAGTTCCAATAATTCGAGGTCCAATAAAGCGAGGTCCAATAATTCGAGGTCCAATAATTCGAAGTCCAATAAAGCGAGGTAAAATAATTCGAGGTTCAGTAAAGCAAGTTGCAATAAAGCGAGGTCCAATAATGCAAAGTCCAATAAAGCAAGGTCCAACAAAGCGAGGTCTAATGAAGCGAGTAGTTTATACTTTAAGAAACACTGGCTAGCTGGTCCATACCTTCACTGTTTCCGTCTTGCCAGTGCCAGCGGGACCCTCGGGTGCCCCTCCCAGGTGGGCATGGAAGGCAGTTACTAGTGCGTGTTGGGCACGGCAGGTGAGTGGCGTCACTACCAGGCGTCCCGCTGCTCCCACGTACTCCCAGCCCCAGGGAAGACAACAGTACAGCATCTTGGCATCAATCTCGTCCTCGTACAGATAACACCTGACGCAACACATTATTATACTATGATTTCACATATTGCAAAAGGAATTTAAATAGATTTTTTCATAATTTTATTTAGAAGCTTACAGCAAATATTCTACCTCAGCAAATTTCTAAGGAATACTGCCATCCGTCCAGGATGCCACCCACAACACCTGACTAGTACCCAGGTACCTGTTTACTAACAGATATTTACGTGCAACAAGTGTGAAGACAATTTTAATATTTAATAAAGCAATATTCACTATATCATAATGTTTACCTTGTTTACATAAGTTAATGTTTTCACAGGGTAAGTGTTTACTCAGGGCAGGTGTTGACTCAGAGTAGGTGTTGATTCAGGGTAGGTGTTGACTCAGGGTAGGTGTTGACTCAGGGCAGGTGTTGACTCAGGGCAGGTGTTGACTCAGGGAAGGTGATGACTCAAGGGCAGGTGTTGACTCAGGGTAGGTGTTGAGCCAAGGTATGTGTTTACTCAGGGTAGGTGTTGACTCAGGGCAGGTGTTGACTCAGGGCAGGTGTTTACTCAGGGTAGGTGTTGACTCAGGGTAGGTGTTGACTCAAGGTAGGTGTTGACTCAGGGCAGGTGTTGACTCAGGTCAGGTGTTGACTCAGGGCAGGTGTTGACTCAGGGTAGGTGTTGACTCAAGGTATGTGTTGACTCAGAGTAGGTGTTGACTCAGGTTAGGTGTTGACTCAGGGCAGGTGTTGACTCAGGGTAGGTGTTGATTCAAGGTAGGTGTTGACTCAGGGTAGTTGTTGAGTCAAGGTATGTGTTTACTCAGGGTAGGTGTTGACTCAGGGCAGGTGTTGACTCAGGGTAGGTGTTGACTCAAGGTAGGTGTTGACTCAGGGCAGGTGTTGACTCAGAGTAGGTGTTGACTCAGGTTAGGTTTTAACTCAGGGTAGGTGTTGACTCAAGGTAGATGTTGACTCAGTGTAGGTGTTGATTCAGAGTAGGTGTTGATTCAGGGTAGGTGTTGACTCAGGGCAGGTGTTGACTCAGGGTAGGTGTTGACTCAGGGCAGGTGTTGACTCAGGGTAGGTGTTGATTCAAGGTGGGTGTTGACTCAGGGTAGGTGTTGACTCAGGGCAGGTGTTGACTCAGGGTAGGTGTTGACTCAGGGTAGGTGTTGACTCAAGGTTGGTGTTGACTCAGGGTAGGTGTTGACTCAGGGCAGGTGTTGACTCAGGGTAGGTGTTGACTCAAGGTTGGTGTTGACTCAGGGTAGGTGTTGACTCAGGGCAGGTGTTGACTCAGGGTAGGTGTTGACTCAGGGCAGGTGTTGACTCAGGGCAGGTGTTGACTCAGGGTAGGTGTCTACTCAAGGTTGGTGTTGACTCAGGGCAGGTGTTGACTCAGGGTAGGTGTTGACTCAGGGTAGGTGTTGACTCAAGGTTGGTGTTGACTCAGGGTAGGTGTTGACTCAGGGCAGGTGTTGACTCAGGGTAGGTGTCGACTCAAGTTTGGTGTTGACGCAGGGCAGGTGTTGACTCAGGGCAGGTGTTGACTCAAGGTTGGTGTTGACTCAGGTTAAGTGTTTAATGACAATTAAGCACTTACCCTGAGTCAGGTTAACAACCCCAGGGGTTGTTAATCTGGGTTGTTGGCGTCCTAGGAACACCTCAGTATGTTATAGATGGTCGTAAACCCAGAGCAAAAATAAGTAATATATTGTATATTTGCTCTTTAACAGACTCTTTTGAATAATTAACAAGAATAATGATAAGAATGAAAACTAGTTTCATAATTTTCCTATTTAAATAAAGAGGACTTTTTTATTTTTTTCATTTATGATTTCATATAATTAAAGGAGGAAGGCGTAGAGACGAGGACCAACTGTGACCCAAAATAGGTTAAGAACAAATGATCTATGTTTTCCCAGGTGATCAGCTGTGAGAATGAATTACTAAGCACGTCAACAGACTCCCATACTTCCTGCACTAACACTTAACACATGGAATTATAAGTTATTGTCAGACACATAATACAATATAAAACTTGTTACCAATGTTATTTAAACAACTGCTTAATGAGTAAGTCAGCTTATTTATCAGTAGTATCTCTTATTAAATATCACCTTAAAGAACAAAAGGGCACAATACCGTGACTAAAGCAATATACAAATAACCCACATATTGAAGAGTGGGAGAAACTAATGACGACGCTCTGACAGAAGAGAATTGAGTAAATGATTAATTGATTGATTCGTCAGGAACTGTGTCCTGACCTGTCTAAGAATCTCGAAGGAGATGCAAGTATAATTCAGTTGTTCTGTGGCCGTGATCATAGTCTTGCTGTTGTCTCTGTGTGTTCCAAGGCAAAATATTTTATGAACAACAACGGGCTGAGACTATCAGACCTTCCATCATTGTCTCTGGGTCCTGTGTTGGATTGTCGGGTAACTGTGCAAATAAACGCATGAACTCTGTTCTGTTTATCATGCATGTCCTCTTCCTTTCGGAAGAAGCCATGAGCCTCTGTGTGCCTCTTGTGACTCTCTTTAGATGTGGTGAAGAGCACCGAGGTGAGAAGAGAATGAGTTAGCCAGAATATATAGGCGAGGAGGAAACAGACGGGATAAAGAGAGGAAGGAAAAAAAAAAGTAGTGTTAGCGGTATTGCTGGTAGTGGAAGACATAGTAGTAGTAATGGTAATAGATAGTAGGAGGAAGCAGTTTTTGCCAGAAGAGATGAAAAAAGGGAGAGAAGGGAAACAATAGTAGTTGAAACGGTAGAAGGAAGAAGCAGTAATAGTAGTAAAGGAGTGGTAGACGTAGTAGTAGTAAAAGTGGAATAAGTCTGAGGACAAGAGCTAAGGACCCACAAGGGTTTTGACCAAAAGCTCAGGGGGCAGGGAACTGAAGGACAGAACACACTGGGCAGAAGAAAGAAAACAAAGAAAAAAAAGAAAATGGAAAATAGGAAAGAATAGGTAGGAAGAGAACAAAGGATCAGGTCAAGTCAGGAATGTTCTGAAGTTTGGAGCTTTTGACAATGTAAGGAGAAAGGAAGGCATCAACAGAGATAAAGCCAAGAGTAAGTTTCATATTGGGAAAGCTGTGTATAAGGGCTGGGTCAGCAAGACGACGGCTGTGAAGGCTAGAAGTTTTAGCCGAGGACCAGTCAGTAGGATGACTGTGATCTCAAACATGACAGAAAATGGCATTACTGGTGTCGGGAAGCCTAACACTTTTCTTGTGTTCTTAAAGTCTGTCAGAAAGAGAGCGGTCAGTCTCTCCAGAGTATTGAAGAGGACAAGGTGAGCATAAAGTCATGCATTAACTTGACACCTATGTTAGAAACAGGATTATTTTTTCTCAAAATTATAGTATGTACAATGAAAATAATATAACTAAAGAATGTGAAACAATATTCACCATAAGATCAATGCGACGGAGGTGAAAATGGAGCTAAAAAAAACTGGTAACTGTGGAAAGGCAAATATTATACTTCCCAGAATTATACTTGACAAAACAATTGGTTCAATTTATCAAATATTATATATGTACACAGCTACTGTCTTCTGGAGTAATTAGCTTACCTGAGTTGAGAAAGCCAGGTAAATGAGTGTTCATCACTAACAGCACGGTTAATGAGGTCTCGCATTATGTCTCTGGCATAGACTGTGACCAGAATGAGTGTAGAGAGTGCATGACGAGAGGGATTGGGAGGTAGAATGGAGTCGTTGCTTACTCTGGAAGACAGTGGAGTGGAGGGAGTGCCTGGGGTGTTGGGAGAGCCAGGTGACTGGGGCATACTGACAGCTGGCTTATTACTGTCAACACCACTTTTTCGAAGTACGGAAACGAGAGCCTGAACTTCACTCTGTAACAAAAAAAAAACGAACTTTACAACCAGGGATTAATTCTTATGGCTGTTAAGGTTGTTGAGGTGGGATGAACATTTAGAGAGTGCATAAATCTTGAGAAGGTAGTTGAAGTTGTCCCAAGAACAGCTGGAGTGAGGAGGTAAATGAGCTTTTGCCTATAAGCTCAGTGGTTCAGAATGAGTGGAGAAATGTAGTTTTCATGACTTGAGGTGTTGCTGGAATGTGAGCAAAGTAACGTTTATATAGAGGTTCAGATAAACCAAATAGATGGACTTGAGTGTTGAAACGCAACGTTTGAGAATCTCTAGCACGATAGATGTTGAAGAGGAGAGTAGGTTTAATTACCTGGATCTAAACGCTTTCACCACCATCAAGACTCTCTTTAATTAGTGATAATTGTGATTCATAGATCCTACGGTAGAATACAGTTGCAGGTTCAGATACACTATTTAAATGAAAACAATTCATCTCGAAAACAAAAACCTTCCGCTTTACTGTCGTAGTAGTAATCCTAAATTAGTTTCAAGTGTAAATTTAGTTGTGTTTTAGTTATGAGCTTTTCCATGGGGCTCTAATTCAACATCTATTCCTAATGAAAATAGATATAGAAAAAATTAGTTTTTTCCTTAGGAGAACAGAAGTGAGTTAAAAGGAATCTTGACTTAACTGCACTTTTTAACCTTTTAATATGTAAAATGCGCTAATTATTGTTGATGCTGTTGTTGTTGTTGCTGATGTTGATGTTGTTAATGCTGTTGTTGTTGTTGATACTGTTGTTGTTGTTGATACTGTTGTTGTTGTTGATACTGTTGTTGTTGATACTGTTGTTGTTGTTGATACTGTTGTTGTTGTTGATACTGTTGTTGTTGTTGATACTGTTGTTGTTGTTGATACTGTTGTTGTTGATACTGTTGTTGTTGTTGATACTGTTGTTGTTGTTGATACTGTTGTTGTTGTTGATACTGTTGTTGTTGTTGATACTGTTGTTGTTGTTGATACTGTTGTTGTTGTTGATACTGTTGTTGTTGTTGATACTGTTGTTGTTGTTACTGTTGTTGACGTTGTTGATGATGTTGCTGTTGATGCTGTTGCTGGTGTCAGGGAACGCCTTCCCTGAACAAAATATTGATGGAAAAATTAATAAATAATAATAAACAGAGGATATAGAATAAGATTGTTTTTTTTTGGATTTTAATAAAATTAAATAGAAATAAAAAAAAAATTATCAGTTGTGGTTCTGGTCTGTTGGTGAGGCAGGATGTAATAACCGGAGAGGGGGAGAAAAGATGATGGTTGTCTCCGATTAGGTGGTATGTCTCCGGAGTAGATGATGAATCTCCTGGGACCACTAAGTAGGAATACACACTGTAGGTATCCAAAGGGAGATGAGATCTTCTGCAACACCCTCTAACGCACACAAGTTAGAAACTAGAGAGGAGTTGTTGTGGAATTCCCGTTAAGTCCAGGGAAATCTTGCTCGTAAGTCATGCGTCTGTCCTGGAGAACCAGTCCAGCGGCAGAGCTGATAATAAAGAAAATATTCTGGTTACCATGAGTCTTAAAACATTTAAGATGGAAAAAGGTGTTTCAAAATGGCCAAGTCACTACTGGTAACCAAAGAAAACAATAATCAAACAAAATAAATACGCCTGGTAGTTCACCTTACCTGATCCGGAGAAGAGTGAAGGTGAAGTGACTTTCCACTCCCCAACCGACACCAGGTAAGAGTCATACTACCAGGAGTAGAAAGTAAAAAACCCTCAACAGACACCCGGGAACAAGAGTTTGCCCCAGCCCGCTAGATGGTAGTGCTGGCTGTAACTCGTTAATGATACTCCCGACTGACTGAACAACCATAACCCTATTTATACTACTTTTCCCTCACAATACCCCCCTTCCAAAACTTATGGTCGGAGGCAATAAGTTAAATAACCAGAGGGAAAAGTACTAGGTATAACCTCGGCTCCGCTAATCTGAAAAGTGTGTACAAGAGCCGGTGTATAAAACTTTAAACTTTTAGGATTGTACTGTGGAATAACATTTCTTCTCAACTGAGGAGTATATGTAACTGAACTATCAAATAGTTCACTGGCTTGCTTGAAAATCCTGGGACTCTTAGTTCTACCTTTTTGTATGAAAGGTAGACAAATTGAACATGCTCGACAGAATTTATAAACGTCAGAGGACATCCCCGGCCAGAAATATAACTTTCTGATCTTATCTAAGGTCTTCCGACGTGTAAAATGGCCAGATATTGCTAGTTCATGAGTACTTTTCAAAATAGTCTCACGACAGTCCCTAGGAATGACTAATAGACTTCTTCCCACATCATTGGGATTGTCAGTAGTCACAATAGTCCTGTATAGAAGATTATTTTTGAACTCAAATTTATACGTAAGGTCTTTTCTTTTAATTACATTGCCACTTAATGCTAGCTTCCGGGTTTCCTCTAAGGAAGGACAAGTCTTCTGGAGACCTTCCAAATCTATTTGTGACAGCTCAATAGGTTTTCCTTTGGAAAGAACTAAAGGATGGATTGTTTTACCTCACATTGAGCTCTGGTAAGGACGTTAACAGTGTCCAGTTGAGGGGAAGATTCAGTCACCTGTGGTATTTCATCAGTTTCTGTGCAGATTGGTTTTGATGACTGTCTCTCTAAGGTTTTTACCAGAACTTCCCGATTATCAGAATTCAGCATTGAGTAATCCCTTTGAATCACTTCTGGGGATGCTAGTGAAGAAACAGAAGTATTAAGTTCAACATCTTTTCCGGAATCATTTGAAAACCTTACACAGTCTAATTCAGATGGGAAGGTCGCCTCTTCTATGTTCCCAACCAAAACAGAACATGAAGTTATTGGGGACACCACTGCCTCTACCCAACCAGTAAACCATTTGCAGTTAATGAAACATCTGAGAGTAGGAAACACATCACTTCTTCCTAAGTAGTCAGTTAATTTAGTACTTTTATAGCGAGTTGAATCTAAGTTAGGAAAGAGTTTACTTGAGACTACAATACAAGAACAACCAGTATCTCTAAGAATGGTGGGAACATTAATGCCATTTACGGTACCATCACTTAAAGGTGCATTAACATTAGATTGGGTGAAGCACATTCCAATACTTTCACCCTTTCCTTTTGGACACTCTGGCCGTCGATGTCCCAATTCATTACAATTAAAACATCTTAGTGTGAATGCCGGCGAATTCTTAGAGTCAGAGGGTTTGTCTCTCTCAGATTGCTTAGATGACACAGATTTATATCTATCTCGCTCCTTAGGGTAGTTATTATGAGCGCAAGCATAAATATCAGCGGCTTTTGCCATTTCAGAAGCAGTGTGAACGTCTCGTTCTTTAATAAAGATACGTAAGTCAGAGTTAACCGAGGAAAGGAATTGGTCTCTTACAATCAGGTCACGTAATGAATCAAAGTCATGATCGACTTCGGCACTGTCAATCCAACAATCAAACAATCTGAAAAGTGTTGTCAGATACTGCATATAATTCTGATTGGGGGATATTTTAGTGTGACGAAACTCAGACCTGTAATGATGGGTGGTTTTCTTGAAAGCGTGTAAGATAGCTTTCTTAAGTAGAGGATAATCAGTAATTACGTCAGCTGGTAAGGTGGAATATACATTTAAAGCTGTACCTGATAGAAGTAATCCAAGCCTTGTAGTCCAAGAATCTGAGTGCCACTCACAGAGTGTGGCAGTGTTCTCGAATCTAGTGATATATGCTGTGATGTCATCCTGCTCTGTGAAAGGTGGTATTTGAGGCATCCTAATATTAGATTCATGGTTAGGGTATTCTAGTACCCCTTCATCTATTTTATTCTTAGATAGCTCTACCTTCTTGGCTTCCAATTCCAACCTTAAATGTTCTAACTCCCTCTGCTTTGCCTTTTCTTCAATCTCCTTCATCTTGAAGGCCACTTCCTTGCCTGAACTCTGTCTTCTCTAGCTATCCTTTCCTGTTCTCTTTTGTCCTCACGAGTAATCCTTTCATTTACACGAGCATTCTTTCCAGTTCCTTCTTCTCTTCTCGAGCTAGTCTTTCCTGTTCCTTTTTCTCTTCCGAGCTAGTTTTTCATGTTCCTTTTCTCTTCCTCTTTTTTTCTTCTATAGCCATTTTAGATGTAATATAACTATCAAGATTCTGGCCTGTAAATCCCATGTCTTTTCCAGCCCTTAACCAGAAATCTAAAGACTCCATCATGAAAAAGGTTTCACAAACCAAACAAATAATAACTGAAACGTCTGTTTCAAAAGAGGGACCTCGTCCGCACACTTTCTAACCTTCCCAAAGAAGAAAATGAAATACTATTTTCAACTTGGAGATACTCTAGTGGGCTCAGCAGCCTTCACTGATAAAAAAAAAAGTTCAAACAGGAGAGGTTATTATGGAATTTCCCCCAGGTCCACAAAATTTGGGTAAACCTCTAAACCTAACCTAAGAACCAAAACACAGGCAATTCCTCTAGACTACCAATAATGACTTGACACCTTAACGAACTCACCCTTTTCAACCTTAAATGTAATACTCACAACCAGGTGAACCATCAAAGCTGTTGCATCCAGAGTCCTATTCTGGCAAGGTCGCCTTTGTCAGGGAACGCCTTCCTGAACAAAATATTGATGGAAAAATTAATAAATAATAATAAACAGAGGATATAGAACAAGATTGTTTTTTGATTTTAATAAAATTAAATAGAAATAAAAAAAATTATCAGTTGTGGTTCTGGTCTGTTGGTGAGGCAGGAGGTAATAACCGGAGAGGGGGAGAAAAGAGGATGGTTGTCTCCGATTAGGTGGTATGTCTCCGGAGTAGATGGTGAATCTCCTGGGACCACTAGGTTGAAATACCACACGGTAGGTATCCGAACGGAGGTGAGATCTTCAGCAACACCCTCTAACGCACACAGTTAGAAACTAGAGACAGAGGAGTTCTTGTGGAATTCCCGTTAAGTCCAGGGAAATCTTGCTCGTAAGTCATGCGTCTGTCCTGGAGGACCAGTCCAGCGGCAGAGCTGATAATAAAGAAAATATTCTGGTTACCATGAGTCTTAAAACATTTAAGATGGAAAAAGGTGTTTCAAAATGGCCAAGTCACTACTGGTAACCAAAGAAAACAGTAACGAACAAAATAAATACTCCTGGTAGATCGCCTTACCTGATTCGGAGAAGAGTGAAGGTGAAGTGACTTTCCCCTCCCCAACCGACACCAGGTAAGAGTCATACTACCAGGAGTAGAAAAAAAACCCTCAGACAACCGGGAACAAGAGTTTAGCCCCAGCCCGCTAGATGGTAGTGCGGGCTGTAACTCGATAATGATACTCCCGGCTGACTGAACAACCTTCTTCTTCTTGTAGGTTCGCCGGTACGTCCGGCCCGGGTCTTCTCCAAATGGTGGGTAGAGGGTGTCGATCATCTTCTTCTTTTGTTCTGTCTTCTTTCTTGGGGCCCCCCGGGTGGGGGGCGACTTCTTCTTCTCTCTTGCTGTGGCTCCCCACGGTGGGGAGTGTTTTCTGGCATCGCATCTTCATCAGCAGTCGTCCTCTTGGGTCTTCATCAGTATCTCTTTGGGCTTCGGACTCTTGTAGTCCCGGCAGACGTGTCTTCACATGGTTGGTAGGAAAGTCATCAGGCTGTGGTTCCACCTACATCATACATAGGCTCCTATTGGGCTTTTTTTTTTTTTTAAGCGGAGGGGAAGAAGAAGGATAGGGGATAAGACAGAAGGAAGTGAGAGAGAGTATAGCTGTGATGATTAGGCTTGGACATCTACGGGATTCTTCAGGCGTCGTCTTCGGTGAGTTCTTCATCGTCATCGTCATCGAGGGGCGGGTGAGTGGCTAGGACTGGGAGCAGTGTCTCCAAGTCACGGGTTGCCAGGTAAACCAGCTGGGCTGCCTTGTCGTCGCGGGTCAGATCCCAAGGCGCCATCGGGAAGTGCCTGCGGCGGATGTCCGTCGTCGCTGGGCAGTCCAGCATGTAGTGAACCAGAGGGTTTGGGACCATCTGGTCACAGTGGCGGCAAAGCTCCTCCCTCCTGCGTTCGATGAGGCGTTTTGCAGTAGGGTAGCCGAGGCGCAGGCGGTGGACACTAACTTGCAGCTCCCCGGGTAGTTTCCTCATGTTTGGTGGGGTTCCCTACGTGTAGCCCTGTCATACCAGTGCCGGCTCCGGGATGCTCCCGGGGCCGGTAACGGCGTCTGGCTGCCGAGGCTGCCCCCAGGTGCAACTGCCTGCGGCTAATGGCAATCGTAGTTGCAGGTTGGGCAGCAAGTACTGAACAACCATAACCCTATTTATACTACTTTTCCCTCACACTGGTGTTGCTGTTGTTGATGTTGTTGTTGTTGATATTTATGATGTTGTTGATGTTGATATTGATGTTGTTGATGTTCTTGTTGATGATGTTGATGCTGTTGCTGTTGTTGATGTTGTTCATGTTGTCATTGTTGTTGTTGTTGCTATTGTTGTTCTCGCTGTTGTGCTGCTGGGGTGGAGAGGTGTTTTTTGGGGGGATGGTGGGGGTGGTGTTGGTATTACGTGGAGAGTTGGAGGTATGAGGAAGATGGATGGAATATTTTGATAAACTGTTAAATGTTGACGAAGATAGGAAAAGCTGTGATTTCGTGCATTGACCAGGGAGATTTAACACCTTGTAGGAGTGGGGAAGAGCCAGATGTGAGTGTGGTGAGATGCGTGAGGCAGTGGGTAGCATGAAAGGGTAAATCAGCTGGGATTGATGGGATCAAGACAGAAATGTCAAAAGCAGGTGGTTATATAGTTTTGAAATGGTTGGTGCTTTTATTTATTAAATGTTTTAAAGAGGGTAAAATACCTAGGATTTGCGGAAAGCATGTATAGTTCCTTGTAAAAGACAAAGGACAAAAGAGAGTGTAAAAATATATAGAGGAATATGCCTATGAGCATATCTGGTAAGGTGTATGGCAGAGTTATCATTGAAAGAATTAAGAGTAAGACGGAGAGCAGGATCGCAGATGAGCAAGGAGGCTTTAGGAAGGGTAGGGGGTGTGTAGACCAAGTGCTTACAGTGAAGCACATAAGTGAAAAGTATTTAGATAAGCGTAAAAAGGTTTTCGTTGCATTTATAGATTTGGAAAAGGCGAATGAAAGAGTAGATAGAAAAACAAAGTGGTAGGTAACTGAAAGCAGTGAAGAGTTTTTACGAGGATAGTGAGGCTAAAGTTAAAGTACGTATGAGAAAGAGATTATTTTACAGTAAATGTAAGCCTTAAAGAGGGATTCCAGATGCGACTATAAAAGAATCTGACACAGAGTGGGAGTTATCACAGATGCTTTTAGCTAATGACACTGTGTTTTTGGGAGATTCTGAAGAGAAGTTGCAGAGGTTAGTGGATGAGTTTGGTAGGGTGTGTAAATGAAGGAAATTAAAAGTGAGCACAGTAAAGAGCAACAGAAAATTTAGGTAATGAAAGACTAGATATCAGATTAGAGGGAGAGAGTATGAAGGACGTGAATGTATTCATATATTTGGACGTGTCATATATTGTGGACGTGTCAGCAGATGGTCTCTAAAAGACGAGGTGAACCATAGAAATGATGAGGGAAAAAGGTGAGTGGTTCACTGAGGTGTCTGTGGAGACACAGAACGTAATCCACAGAAGCAAAGAGGGAAATGTATGAGAGTATAGTGGTACCAACGCTCTTATATGGGAGTGAAGCATGGGTGGTGAATGTTGAAACAAGAAGGTTAGGAGGCAGTGAAAATGTCGAGTGTGAGGGCAATGTACAGTATGAATATTATGCAGAGAATCCGTTACTTGGAGATTAGAAGAAGGTGCGGGGTTACTAAAAGTATCATCTAAACGGCTGAGGAAGGGTTGTTAAGGTGGTTCGGACGTTTAGAGAGGAGGAACAATTTAAAATGACTTAGAGGGCGTAAAAATTTGTAGTGGAAGGAACGAGATTGAGGAAGGAAAGGTTGAGGAAGGGGGCAAAGAAGGTTTTGTGTGCCTGAGCGCGTTACATAGGAGTGAGTGCAGGTAAATGCTTTTATGACCTGACGTGTTGCTGAGTGTGAGCAAGGTAACATTTATAAAGGGATTCAGGGAAATCGGTTAGCCGGACTTGAGTTCTGGAGGTGGGAAGTACAGTGCCTGCACTGTACTGGAGATATGTTCCAACATTTGAACTGTAATATCCACACGCCTCTGGAAAGACAGTGAATGAGTGAGTGATGGTGAAAGTGTTTCTTCTTTTCACGGTCACTCTGCCTCTGTGAGAAATTATTAATATTTTTCTTCTTCTTCTTCTTCTTCTTCTTCTTCTTCTTCTTCTTCTTCTTCTTATTATTATTATTATTATTATTATTATTATTATTATTATTATTATTATTATTATCATTATTATTATTATTATTATTATTATTATTATTATTATTATTATTATTATTATTATTATTAGCATTAGTAGTAGTAGTAGAAGTAGTAGTAGCAGCAACAGAGCAGCAGTAGTAGTAGTAGTAGTAGTAGTAGTAGTAGTAGTAATAGTAGTAGTAGTAGTAGTAGTAGCAGGTAGTAGTAGTAGTAGCAGCAGAAGTAGTAGTAGTTGTAGTAGTAGCAACAGCAGCAGCAACAGTAGTTGTAGTAGAAGTAGTAGCAGTAGTAGTAGTAGAAGCAGTATTATTATTAGTAGTAGTAGGAGTAGTTGTAGTAATAGTAGCAGTAGCATTATTAGTAGTAGTAGTAGGAGTAGTTGTAGTAGTAGTAGTAGAAGCAGTATTATTAGTAGTAGTAGTAGGAGTAGTTGTAGTAGTAGTAGCAGCAGTAAAATTAGTAGTAGCAGCAGCAGTAATAGTAGTAGAAACAGTATTATTATTATTATTATTATTATTATTAGCAGTAGTAGTAGTAACTATTCATTAATGGGGAATGGTAAATTCAGTGCAACTTGTAGAGATGATGGAACTTGTTGTTCAAAGACTGAAAACACAAATATAGTTTTTGATATTGTTTAAAGTGACAAAAATAGTATGTTATCAAACCAGGTTACCCATACAATCCTATCATTATGTGACCTTCAACATATTCTTATATTCACTTATATGCAGAGTTTCTATTCACTGGTGCGTCAATCTTCAGATCTTGAGTCCACCTCTCTACTGACTGTACTAAACTTTCTAATAGAAATGCTTTCCATTAGAAAAGTCAGTTCGAGTCAGTGCTGCGACTCCAGTTTTTAAAGGAACAGTACCTCACCCAACCGGTTGCGAATAATAGATCTAGCCCTTGTTCTTTCTAAGACAATTGTCAATGATCTGGATTTACCATTACTTAATGGAGGGTGTGGCACTGCCTTTAAGAACCTCTCCAATAAAAAAAAAAAAAAATTCTGGCCGGGTCTCTACTCAGTACTTCCTCCATTACATTGGTACAACACAGGACAGGGAAGATGAAGATTGTCGGACTCAGTGTCAGTATTTTGGTATGATTTTTCATACCAAATGCCATTTTTTCATAATTTTAAGCTTCGAAACTCTTAATATGTAAAATTTACCTTAAAATTTACATTATTAATATTAATCACACAAAATTTCGAAAACTGCCATAAGGCTGGAATTGAATGTCACTGCTTGGTAAATTAGTGCTGATATGGGGGTGGTGAGCTACGACAGTGCTTGCAAACATGGTACCTAAGAAAAGTTTCTTGGAACTCAGCATTCATTGCTGTTCAAAGTTTATTTTTTTTTCAATCCATATATTCAGTACACAGTATAAAGTATAGGTCTGCCTTGCATTATACGATTAACGAGTTTCTGACACACGGGAAAAATAAAGCGAATTAAAAGTGATCCCAAAATAGCTAGTAAAATCATTACTATTACTGTGATGATACTTGTCTGACACAGTAACATCATGGAATCTTGGTACAGAGTATATAGTCTACAAACCTGATGCTAACTTCTGGTCCACTCTCGTGCATGACCTACTTCCACTAGTGGGTCCTGCCCACCTGTGACGATACCTTCAATTGCTGCTTCTCACTCTTCCTGCTTCTGCTTCAGATTCTTCAAGGCTCAGGTACTCAACACCTGATTCAAGGCTGAGGTACTAATTACCTCGTCTATCACTGTCTTCCGTACATAGTATAATCTAAGACATACATTGAAAATGTTATTCCTTAACGAAACGTCTTCAAATTGAAAATACCCAGGAATTACACACGTATCTAATTAATTTGCTTGTACAACATGAAGATTAGACATGATACTCTGTAAATTCAACATTTCTCGACTAAGATTTACCAAAAATAACAGTTAACTACACTTACACAAAAATGTCAAATAAAAAAAATAACAAATCTGGACAAAAATTAACCGATTAAAACAGAATTTCAGAATTTAATCACAATTCCTGTACACAGCAAAATCGGAAAAAATCGCATTTCTTTACTAATTTTATGAAATAATTATGATCGTACAACATAGGCTACATATAACTTTCTACCAAAAAATAAATGCAATTCGTTAAAAAATAAATGAGAAAATTTAAAAAAAAATTAATCAGGATCCTATTTCTCTTTATGGTTTCCCTCGTGCAGTAGTGAGCAGCTTGGGTGTCTCTGAAGTGCACGCGGGTGTCTCTGAAGTGCACGCGGGTGTCTCTGAAGTGCACGCTATCTACCTGTCAACACATCTCACAACTACTCTGTCTTAAGTCAAGACTGACCCCCCAGTCCCGACTGCCTGTTAGCACAACTCATCTTTGACTGAAGAAGAATAAAATTTATAATACTCTGGGTGAAATTATTCACTAATAAATCTCATTTAATAAAATATAAAGTTAGTATAGGAACTTTATGAGGAAGTGGGGTTGGTATTGGAAGATCGCATAGAGCGAATTTATACCACAAAGCAAATTGATGATGGACATGGAGTAGGGAGGTTGGTAGCAGGTTGGTTGACACTAACCATTGATGGTGGACATGGAGTAGGGAGATTGGTAGCAGGTTGGTAGACACTAACCATCCAAGAAAGTACTTCCATATCAAATAATTATGAAATTTAAACATGTTAAATGTTTTGCACTCCGGGAGAATTGATAATCATTTCTTTCTATCATGGTTATGCAAGATGACAGCTATGTTTTTCTCACGAACACATTCATTATACACAAGAATTATTTTCTTCTGGGGATCATAATCCCCAGTAACAATAACAGATAAAACGTAACACGAATTTGTATGAAACAAAAGTGATAAATAATGATGGAAAACTTATATTAAAAAAGTGGTATTAAAATTATGCTTACCTCAAGCCTCTTCATACACTCGTGTAGGGCCTCCAACCCACCACAGATTACTTGATGAACCTCAGCCGTCCAGAAGATGTGTCTAACTATAAGTGTCACTTGTAGGGGCCAGGGTGGTAAGAGGTTGTTAATATCTGCAGTGTTGCTGCTGCCTCGTCTGGACCAGGTGTCAACCCCAGCACATGTTTTCATCTTTAGTGTATAGATCAGCGATTCCTGAAACTAAACAAAACACTTGTTGTTTACTACAAGATGGTCAAC
Organism: Cherax destructor; assembly: GCA_009830355.1. Classification (NCBI taxonomy): domain Eukaryota; kingdom Metazoa; phylum Arthropoda; class Malacostraca; order Decapoda; family Parastacidae; genus Cherax; species Cherax destructor. Next base: position 2,911 of record WNWK01028476.1, on the reverse strand, counting down.
ACTTGTTGTTTACTACAAGATGGTCAACACTTGTGTTTACTACAAGATGGTCAACACTTGTTGTTTACTACAAGATGGTCAACACTTGTTGTTTACTACAAGAGGTCAACACTTGTTGTTTACTACAAGAGGTCAACACTTGTTGTTTACTACAAGAGGGTCAACACTTGTTGTTTACTACAAGAGGTCAACACTTGTTGTTTACTACAAGAGGGTCAACACTTGTTGTTTACTACAAGAGGGTCAACACTTGTTGTTTACTACAAGAGGGTCATTATGGCAGCAAATCTCTGAATCAAGAGGGTCAACACTTGTTGTTTACAAGAGGGTCAACACTTGTTGTTTACTACAAGAGGGTCAACACTTGTTGTTTACTACAAGAGGGTCAACACTTGTTGTTTACTACAAGAGGGTCAACACTTGTTGTTTACTACAAAAGGGTCAACACTTGTTGTTTACTACAAGAGGGTCAACACTTGTTGTTTACCACAAGAGGGTCAACATTTGTTGTTTACTTCAAGAGGGTCAACATTTGTTGTTTACTACAAGAGGGTCATTATGGCAGCAAATCTCTGAATCAAGAGGGTCAACACTTGTTGTTTACAAGAGGGTCAACACTTGTTGTTTACTACAAGAGGGTCAACACTTGTTGTTTACTACAAGAGGGTCAACACTTGTTGTTTACTACAAGAGGGTCAACACTTGTTGTTTGCTACAAGAGGGTCAACACTTGTTGTTTACTACAAGAGGGTCAACACTTGTTGTTTACTACAAGAGGGTCAACACATGTTATTTACTACAAGAGGGTCAACACTTGTTGTTTACTTCAAGAGGGTCAACACTTGTTGTTTACTACAAGAGGGTCAACACTTGTTGTTTACTACAAGAGGGTCAACACATGTTATTTACTACAAGAGGGTCAACACTTGTTGTTTACTTCAAGAGGGTCAACACTTGTTGTTTACTACAAAAGGGTCATTATGGCAGCAAATCTCTGAATGAAGAGGGTAAACACTTGTTGTTTACAAGAGGGTCAACACTTGTTGTTTACTACAGAGGGTCAACACTTGTTGTTTACTACAAGAGGTCAACACTTGTTGTTTACTACAAGAGGGTCAACACTTGTTGTTTACTACAAGAGGGTCAACACTTGTTGTTTGCTACAAGAGGGTCAACACTTGTTGTTTACTACAAGAGGGTCAACACATGTTATTTACTACAAGAGGGTAAACACTTGTTGTTTACTTCAAGAGGGTCAACACTTGTTGTTTACTACAAGAGGGTCATTATGGCAGCAAATCATCTTTTCGTGGTCAGTCAAGAACACTTTATCCTTGCACTGAAATTATTTAGGTACATAAACACAACACATTTGCAACGTTTAATGTATATTTCGGCAATGTTTTACTCGCCGACAAATGAAATGTTTCTTAAGATTTGATACGGATTATAAACCTAAGGACTAAGTATCCTAGGATAACCTAATAAAGTCAATATGTCTGGCTAAGTTCCATTAGGATGCATTGATTTTTTTTCCCAGGATGCTTCCCACAGCAGTCGGCTAACACCCAGGTAACTGTCATATTAGCAGGGGCAGCAGGTGATAGGAGGCACTAACCTCTAGACACTCTGCTGGGAACATCATGACAGAATGAGAAAGTTAATCTTTTCGTATTTTCAACCACGTTTTCGAGCGTTCTACGTATTTGCGTCCAGAGTACATAGATGAAGAATTTTTTTAAATTTATGAAATAGCAAATGATCTAAAATACCCCAAAACTAAATAAATCTTTTAAAAGTGTCAAAAGTACATTTTACAATTCGAAAAAAAAAATATATATATTCAGCCAAGAATCTATTGTTTCTCCACGAAAACCTTATATTTAAAAATCTCGATACAACATTTGGATAAGAATTCCCCCAAAATGCTGGAGGCTGTGTCTATAAATTCCCTGTAAAAAAATCAAATTGGAAAAAGTCTTGAACTAAGATTACAATATAAATATAGCATTTGAACTGGACAAGAGTCTGATGCTCTGTTTATTCATTTGAAAGATTTTAACTACCCAATTGATTTTCAAAAAGCAAAGAAAGTAGGTTGATTGTCGAGAGAAATATAATCAAATCAAGTTTCATAAAAAAATACTAATTTCAACATGAGTTTAAGTTCAGGGTTATATAAGTTAGGTTAATTTCGAATGAATAGAATGTGTGAAGAATTTAAGCTATGCCTGACACGACACTCATAAAATTTTACTTGACATGAGACCTGACCAAATCTTCACTACACTCCCAGGCTCAGTGTGTTGGGTCAGGTGGTGTCAGGTCAAATGGAGGTCATATCTGAGCCTTACAAATCTGTTTTTTTAACATTCCCTTTATAATGTGGGAATCACGGACGCCCATGCAATTTTACCATTTTTGCAGTGGTTATTTTGCATATGCACCCACACACACACACACACACACACACACACGCCGATGGCATGGTGGCTAGCGCTCTTGCTTCACGCACGGAGGGCCCGGGTTCAATTCCCGGCGGGGCCGAAACATTTCTAAGTGTTTCGTTACACACACACACACACACACACACACACACACACACACACACACACAAAATATATACACATACATACAACAGGCCTAGTGTCTAATCGACATGTGCCTAGGACAAAATGGTACACACACACACACACACACACACAAACCCATCCCCAGAACCCCAAAACCAAACACGCTATCCCAACACAGACCACAATCCACACTTCATCCCCCACCCCTCACTATGCAGTAGAATCTCCCAGCACACAGGCCCCACCCCACTGACCCCCGAAACACAGTGTTGGAGAGGAAACTGAATGTATAGTACACGAACTCAGATGGAATAACGAATAAGTGGGAGGAGTGGCAT